>JAVXUP010004500.1:0-31102 GCA_033070095.1 Escallonia herrerae
AATAGTGGATCATCATCACGAAAAACATCATCATCATCACAAACACCACCACCAGCACAAGCGCCAGCACCACGGCCATCACAAACACCAATCCAAGCACCACCACAACCATTCGTTCCTGGACGAATGAGTACAGGCTGTATGATAGATACCCAAGCCAATTGGGAGTTCAATCAAAACATTCCAGATTTTGAATACACGCCTGATCAAGACCCCCCGCATTATAGTCAAGGACGCAGCTCGGTTGGCGAAGCTACTACTCCGTGGCATAATCTTAACCCTATGCCTGGTCATGATGAAGAAGGGCCGAGCAATGCCTCCGGTAATGAGCCAGAAGTCCAAAAGGGGAAAAAAGAAAGCCGAGTGTTGGAATCATTTTGATGAAGTTATGGTGGACGGCATCCGAAAAGCTCGATGTAAGTACTGTGCTAAATTATTTTCGTCTGGTAGTGGTAATGGACATCTTAACAGGCATTACCCTCAGTGTGCACCTCGACAAGGCCACGTCGAACCTACCCAAACGCAGTTATCTTTTGACGGTAAGTTATTTGTTTATAATCAGCGAGAGCAAAGAGACGGTCTCGCTGAATTTGTTATTCACGATGAACAAGCCTTTTCTTTTGCCGATAATGCTAAGCACTCTAGATATATGAACACATACGTTCAACCTTTGTACAAAAAGGTTCATAGAAACACAACTAGATCCGATGCACTCCGACAGTATAATGCTGCTAAAGCACGCCTGATCGATTATTTCGATAAATTTGACGGTAAAGTTAGTCTTACTTCTGATATTTGGCAATCTCCATTTACTTTTGTTAGTTATACTTGTGTGACGGCCCATTGGATTGATGCAGATTGGATTATGCACAAGAGAATCATCGCTTTCGAGCTCTTTCCTTTTCCGCATGATGGAATGAACATTGCTAGTATTATATTAAAAGCATGTACCACATTTAAATTAAAGGATAAGATTATGAGTATTAGTTTTGATAATGCTTCTAACAATACAACTGCTGTTGATGCTTTAAAGGAGAGCCTCAAACCTGTACTTTCTGGTAAATTATTTCATGTTCGTTGTGTTTGTCATATAATTAATTTAATTGTTCAAGATGGTTTAGCTGCTGCAGGAGATATTCTTGTCAAAATGAGGGGTATGACAGCGTATGTTAATAGTTCGAGTCCGAGAACACAACAATTTAAAACGTTGTGTGTTGAATATAATATGCCTCGCAGGAGAGCAGTTACAGATGTGGTCCACAGGTGGAACTCTACATACCATATGCTTTTACACATTCTGGCATACAGAGAAGTCTATACGCATTTTCTACTAACCTTGTTCCCAGCCGGCTTGCCAACTCAAGAGGAATGGCAGATGGCCACATACCTAGCTGAATTTTTGGAGGTATTTTACACGTCTACCAATTTATTGTCTGGTACGTACTATCCCACCTCTCCTCTCGCTGTAATAGAAATTCTCAAGATGGCTACAATGTTAACAAAATGGAGATATATAGGACCCTTTCAGGAAATAGTAAAAGTGATGGATAAAAAGTTTAATAAATATTGGAGTGAACTGCCTGTTGTTTTTGCTGTTGCTACTTGTTTAGATCCTAGGTTAAAGTTGCATGGCGTGAACGTCTCGATACAAGAGATATCAAGATTAATGTGCTACCCAGTAGAGGACACAACCGCACTCACAGCGAAAGTGAGCAAGACATTTGAGGAACTGTTCAACCTCTATCGTAATTCTGCTGACGTGCGCGGACGAGCTTCATCATCGACTGCTGAGAGGTATTATGCGCCATACCTTAAGGGCTTTGAACATCTATGAAACCAATAAAACAACCCTAGAGGGGGGTGAATAGGATTTTTGAAAATTAATGGGGAACTTAAACAAAACACAATCATGAAACTTAATCAAGCCAAGCAATATTTCAATGAAGATGCTAACTACACAATCTCAAAAAATTATAGAGCAATAAGTAAAGAGATTGAGTTAGAGATGCTTGACAAGGAGATTTAAATGGTTTGACTTGAATTACCCTCAAGCCGACAGCCACCTCTTCACAGGAAGTCCCTTGCAAGAGCACTAGAATTTACTAGCAACAATCTTCTTCCGGGTCAAGATCAAAACCCTTACAACACTTGATGATATTCCCACACCAAGCACGAGCCTTGAATCCACAAAGCTCACCCAAGCCTTGATCACAATTCTTTTACAAAGATCAAATGTGTACAAAGAAACCCTCTTGAAAGGAAATGAGTACAAATGAAGCTCTAGTATAATAGAGAGATGAGAGAATTGATGACTTGAAGTATGCTCACTCTCAATCAAAGAATTGCTCACAAAGATGCTCTCTTTAATGATGTAAAATCATGAAGATGAAGAGAGAAAAGTTTAATCTATGAGCCTTGATGTTTCTCTAATGAATGGAGGCTTAGAATGTGGTTTCCATGGTGTATGATGAAGCCCCAAATCATTTATATAGGGAGCAAATGAAATATAGCCGTTATAGACAAAAAGTGAGCAAAACTGCCATTGCAGTCGACTGTATTCCCAATGCAGTCGACTGTATTCCCTCTAAAATAGCCGTTGGAGTTTTGTCCTCGAAAATAGCCGTTGGAGCTGAATTTTGACCAATGCAGTCGACTGCATTGCAATGCAGTCGACTGGATTCAAATACAGTCGACTGTATTACCCTACTGCCTATCGGCTGCCTCACGGAACCCCCTTTCCTATTTTGGGCATAACTTTCTCTAGAAAAATCGGATTGAGGTGCTGTTTTTTGCGTTGGAAAGCTAATGAAAATTTTTATCAAGATATGAAAAGATTAGCACCAAAATAGTTTTTGAGAAAATCTGAGTGAGCTCCAAAGTTCACTCATTTTTAAGAACCACACTTGTGTGAAAGGTTATGAACTCGCATGCAATGCACAAGGTGTCCAAAGGTCTTTTTAGGTCATAGTCATCAATCCAAGCATCAAACCAAGACTAGTTACATAATAGTAAAGATCAATTATAATTGATAGTAACTTAGCCGATGCATTCTTTGTTGCTCTTCGACATTGGACTTGATGAAGCTTCTATAGCATGTCCACTATAACTTTAAGCTTCTTTGGCTTTAATCCATCTATCCAACTTCTCAAATGTGTCTTCATGAGCATGCATGTATATACCTACTAAGAATACACTCAAAGCACACATTAGAACATAATCAATGTGTAGTTATCATCAAAACAAGATGTAAGCCTAGGTTATCCACCCTAAGGCTAACAATCTAGTAGCAAGACAACTACCAGGTGACGATACTTCTAATTCGGCATGTTCTTCTACTTTTTTCTCTTTTAATGAGATTGGTGTATATTCAAATACTGATCATTATGCTGATTTATCAATGCAAGAACATGTTAATTTTAATTTGTTAAATTTTTGAAAACAAAATCAAAACATGTATAAAACTTTAGCTCAAATTGCACGGGATGTACTGCCAGTGCAAGCCTCCACGGTTGCTTCAGAGTCGGCATTTTCAGCGAGCGGGAGAGTTTTGGATGACAGGAGGAGTCGTCTTAACCCGAGTCGCTCGAGCTATGTGTATGTTGGAAGGATTATCTTGATGCGAAATACCGCGAGCAAGATAAACCGATTGATGATAGGAAGAGCAATGACTCGGATGTTGAGGTACTTCCGGATGATTAGGTAATTTCTTTTTATTTTTCTTCTCTTAAGTTTTAAGAATAAAATTTCTCACAAAATATAGTTTTTTTTTATATATATATATAATATAATAAGTTTTTACAAGCAAGATATATATTTTTCCGTATATATAAAAAAATAAGTAACTTCGCCTGTTTGTTTACAAGCAGCCGGTCCTATGCCCGGATAAAAGGAGGAGGACCTATAAACACATTTATCTTCAATGTATATGATTTATAATGAAATAAAAGGATAAAGATTAGGTTCGTTAAATTGTGAATATTGGACATGCCTAGAGTACAATTTGCTTAAACATAACAACAAATTACCGTAATTAAAGCCTTTACTTTGAATAACAAGAAAATGCAAAAAAAAAAAAATTTAAAAATTGGGCCTGGGCCTGGCCCAGGCCCAGCCCTAATTGTTGGGCCTAGGGCCTGGGCTTGGACTAAGCCCAGATATTCTCAGATTTAGGCCCGGCCCCAGCCCGTTTTGCTGGAGGCCCGATGGGCTCGGGCCGGCCCTGCCTAAACCCGGCCCATTTGACACCTCTAACTGGTAAACTTCCCGTGAAGTTATTTTGCTCCAAGTAAGAGCTGTTCAAGATTGGGCAGTGTCTGGCCTACTAATGACAGCAGCACCCCAATAAGTGACTGCCTGCAAGTCCAACTCCTTGTAGTGTCGATAAATTAAAGAATGTTGCAGGAATATCGCCTCTAAAATGATTTGCTCGCAAGTTTATATTACCTAAATTTAAGAGGTTACCAATCACTTCTGGTGTTATACCTGCAAACAGTGGAGTGCAGGTTCAAACATTGTGTACTATCGTTGGGGATGAATTGTAATTTATCGGTTAACATCCAATGCAATGGAACGAAAAATATGATCAAAGACCCTGTCTCCCCGAGCTTTTGTGGGCTACCTGATCGCCAAAAAATGCAGGACTCTCCTGTGCCCTCATTCCTTTAACTAATCTTGAAAGCTTTAAACCTTTCTCCTAGTTAATGCAAATGTATAGCTTCACCTTGGCAGAAGGTTTAGGCACATTAGTTCCCGTGGCTCCTCGTTGGCCTAATTAATCTCATCTAGCTTTTATTACTCATGAACTATCTGCCACTTACCAGAGCTTCTAGTGTTGCTGAAGCCATGAATGCTTTAAGAGTAAAAGATGAAGGAAAATAGATGAACCACATCTTGGACATGCTAGGAAAATGCTGAAAATATGGCATTAAACCTGTGTCTTGAAGCCTTAGCAACTACCAAGTAAGAGAGATTTCTTCTTTTATTTGTCTGTCTAATTTTAACTTATTTATTCCTAGTATTGTTTCCTTCGTAAACATCAAATTTTGTGATTTGGAGCCCCCTTAAGCATGAAAACAGAATTGCAGGCTAATAAGTGAAAAAGTCGTAGTAGATCATACTCATACCTGTGAAGTTATATTCAAGATATAACATCTTAAGCAGTTTGAGATTCCCAATCTCTGTTAGTATGGCTACAGTGAGATTGTTATTAGGCAATAAAACCAGTTCGAGCTTTGACATATTACATAAAGGAGGAGGGATGATGCCTGGAATAAAGAACGATGCGATCAGTTACACGTTTTAGCAAAACTTGGCAGCTGACTGCACCTCTATGTAACTGCAGAGGATCCAACCATTAGTGTAAAGTTAGACTAACAAAGACTCATTAGTAAGTATATAGAATCAAAAGCAAAAACTATCTTGTACCTGTCAAGTCATTATTGCCAAGGTATAACAGTTTGAGCATTGTTAGATTCTCAATCTCTCTTGGCATTGGTCCACTGAATTTGTTAAATGCCAATGAAATCAACTGAAGCGTGGAATATTTGCATAGACTTGCTGGAAGTTGGCCACAGCAACAATTGTCAGTCAAATTAATACCTTCTAGTCGCTGCAAGCTATCACACTCATCGGGCAGATGGCCACGAAAACTGTTGTTGCTAAGGTCGAGAGAAACAAGGAATGAGAGATTTCCAGTATGGTGTTTGGTGGAATGCTGCCTTCCAGTCCCCTGTTTGCAAGATTCAAAGCTGCAACTCTTCTGTGGCGACGGCTGCAAGTGACACCAATCCAGTGGCAATAGTGAACTGTACCAGTAAATTGGTTCAAAAAAAGGTCTAGTCAATGGAGTTTAGGGGCATTTGCGATGGACTCTGGTACATTTACGGTGAACTCATTTCCTCCAAGTAGGAGTTGCTTTAGATTGGGGAAAGCATTGCCTACAAATCATGGTAGTACTCCTGAGAAGTGATTGCCTGCAAGTTCCTTTGCTCATAGTGTTGACGAGTTATGGATCGCTGCTGGAGTGCTACCTGTAAATCTAATTACCCCAGCTTTAGGCATTTCTAAGTCCCCAATCTCACTTGGTATCGATCCTCTGAATTTATTAAACGTCAATGACATGAACGGAAGTCTGGAACATCTACATAGATCGACTAGGTGGAATTCGGCCATAAATATTTGTTGTCATCCAAATATATTTCTTCTAGTCGCTGCAAATGAGCCAACTCATCAAGCAAATGGCCGCAAAAACTATTGTTTCTAATGTCGAGGGAAACAAGGAATGAGAGATTTTCCATGTTTTTAAGAATGCTGCCTACTAATGTCGAGGGAGTACGATTATCCAACTTTTATACCTTCTGTACCTAAATGAAGGCTTTGGACACGCTCGACATTGAATGATGCAAGAAAAGAAATGAATGATGCTAATGAAAAGGATCCTTATCCAGTAGCAGTAACAGCATTGGCATTCTAATACTGTTACTATCAACTTACCCCCTTTCTTTAGTTTAAGTAGACCCTACTCAGTCACTCCTTAACCGATCCAAGTCACTGTTTGAGGTTCGCACGATACGTTAAGATATGTGGCATCAAAGTCATCAAATCTTAAGAGTTTTTCTCGTCATTTTTCTTGTTTGTGCTCATAATTAACTATGCCAACCAATCATTGTATATTTTCAAACAAAATGGCTGAAGTTCTTGGCCTCTCTCATTTTGAACATTGGAATGACCTCTCAAGGTGATAACAATTTATCACCTTGATACTTCATGCACTGGTATTCAAAACACAATGGTTCTTCAACAGCAAGGATTCGACCGGATGAGAAGTGAAACAGAGTCCAGCAATGAAGCTGGATGAGAAACTTATAAATGAAGCCAAAACTCAAACCTGCTGGAAACAAAACATGGAAGAACCTTACATCATATGATTATATGGACACTGGTAGCCTTCCTGGTGTCTTCTGGAGATTTATTACATCATCACATTGCTTATTGTGGTGCACCCTGGATCTAGCACCTCCCTTTAAGATAATTACCTTTGATTTTCTTTAGCGTTGCCAAGACATCTTTCATGTCGATTCTTTGCTCTGGTGATTCAGCAGCACAGTCTAAAGCCAACATCAATATGGATGATACACAGTCCACATCCGCCAATGAATTTTCACTCTCTTGCCTCAGCAAATTCCTATCTATTACCTGAATTACTGCACTTGGAAGCGACTCCTTTACCCAGCACTTCAGGGTCATATGTCCCGCAAACATTTCATCGGTGGGCTTCTTCCCAGTAAACGTCTCCATCAGCATAATTCCATAGCTGTAAACATCACAGCTTCTGGATACTGATCCTCCCAACCCATATTCTACATATGATAACATATACAAAATAATGAAGAGAATAATAAGGAAATACAATAGAGTTGGAAACAGAAGTCTAGTTAGTTTTTCTTTAAGTGGATGAAATTGAAAAGCAATGTGTATCACCTGGTGCTATATATCCAATGGTGCCAAGGGTCATAGTATGTGCCGCTAGCTCTTCCTCATTTAACAGCTTTGTGATTCCAAAGTCACTCAGGTGCCCGATCATATTTTCGTCGAGCAAGATATTGCTAGGCTTTAGGTCACAGTGAACTATAGGTGGTGCACAACCATGATGAAGATAGTCTAATGCACAAGCCAGATCAATCATTATGTCCAACCTTTGCAATATATCTAGGACATAACTGCAAGAATACAACCATTTCTCTAAGCTCCCATTTGGCATATACTCAAGTATTAAGGCTTTGAAATCAAGGTTGGAGCAACTTGTGATGATTTTGATAAGATTTCTATGGCGAACATTGCGGATTATGTCACATTCCACGTGAAAGCTTTTAAGGGCTCTTTCTTGTTGCAATTTGAATACCTTTATGGCCACGACCATCCCATCAAAAAGTATCCCTTTGTACACTGATCCAAAACTTCCATTACCAAGTAAATTGCTTTCCTCAAACCTGTTAGTTGCTTCTAGAATTTCTTGGTAAGTGATTCTACGATGTTCTGCCACCGGCTGTGGATCAATTTTTACGGGAAGTCTCTTGCTCTTTTGGCATCTTATCCACAAAAGTAAAAAGGTCAAGAGAAGCACAGTCAAAGAAATTGCTGATGAAACACATATAATTACCACCTTTTTAAGTGTCTTCAGTCGACCAACATAATTAGTTTTGCATGGACGAACACCAAATTGAGTCGCACCACATAAAGCTCCATTTGGAAGGAAAGATTGGCTTGTAAAGTTTCCGAACGGTCCACCGCTTGGGATTTCTCCATATAAATTATTGTAAGACACATTGAAGTATTTGAGATACAAGAGTTCGTCTAAAGACTTGGGAATTACGCCCGAGAGGTTGTTGTGAGACAAGTCCAACATTTCCAGGCTCACTAAAGATCGAAATGTCTCCGTAATACTCCCCATTAAATCATTATGTTCCAAAAAAAGATTGACCAAGTTCTGCAAATCTCCAATGCTGCCAGGGATATTGCCAGAGAAATTATTATATGATAGATCCAATAGCGTAACAACCTTTAGATTGCCAATTTCAGAAGGTAGACTGCCATGTAAAGAGTTGAAGGATGCATCGAATTCTAGTAGATCCTTAAGGTTTCCAAAGCTTGCTGGTATCCTAGCAGTTAATTTGTTGGAATTTAGATAAAGTTTTCTTAGAGAACTGATGTTCGATAAGCATGCTGGCACCGGACCGGAAAGTTGGTTGTAACCCAAGTTTACGCCACTCAAATTAGGGAGTTGACAAAGGTCATTTGGAATAGATCCTCGCAGCTTATTATCACCAACGTCTATCACTTGAAGCTTCTGCAACCCTTTGATGGTATTTGGAATAGATCCACTCAAGTCATTTCCAAATAGACTTAACGTATTCAAGCTACTCAAGTTACCAATCTCGTTAGGAATGGTTCCTCTGATTCTACATTCGTATGCATAAAACTTTTGCAGAGAAGCGGATAAATTTCCAATAGAAACAGGAAGGGTGCCGGCTATAGGATTATCACCTATCGACAAGACTGTTAGTTCCTTGCAGTTTGTCAAGGACGTGATGAAACTCAATTCTGGAGATGATGGTCCACTAATGAAATTGTTGTCCCCCAGCCTAAGGGCCTCCAGGAGTCCCAGATTACCAAGTGAGTTAGGGACTATACCACTGAAATTGTTATAGCTTAGGTCTAGGTGAGTGAGTTTTGAAGCATTTGTAATTGAGTCGGGTATGTTTCCAGTCAAGTTATTAATTCCAAGATTCAAAGATTCAAGGTTGGCTAGTTGATGGCTCGCATACAATGGCAGTGCTCCCGAGAGTTGATTGGATACAGCTGACATGATTTGCAGTGTAGATATGTTGAAGATCGTTGCGGGAATAGTACCTGCAAGTTTAAAGTTAGCTTAATTATGTAATCTAGTTGACCTGTTGGGATGCAGTACCATCACAAAGATGAAATATGAGGATCATTGTAGTTGAAACCTAGGCCTAATTTTAACCACCAGACAAATTGAAAGAGAATACAAAATTGCATATTTGTTGACAAAAATTATTCTTATTATGCTCCTTCGAACCTTTTCTTCAAGCAAATTATTTATTAAGCTTTCTGAGTTTCAAATTTATGCAGAAAGCCTTATCAAAAAAGAATACAAAATTCTATTTTGTTTTTGAAATTTATCTGATTTTCTTATTTTTTTTTATATATATAACCAATTATTCTCACCGAAATAATTACACTAATTGACATTTTTACTATTACATCATAGTAGGGGTAGCTAAGGGAATTTAATGCATTGTACTAAAATAACATTTGAGTAATTGCACCAGATTTTACCTACGGATAAGAAGGATTATAATTATATTCGAAAAACAAATTCTACATGGAGTTGTAATTTTGGTTTTCGGTGCAGTTTGTATTGGTTTTAGCAAGTAAGGCATGGTAGAGCCTTTTGTGAGAGTCCAATTGGCCTGCGGCCTGTCAGACACAGCTCATGGGTCCAACTGTGGGTTCGAGTTATGACAAATTTTAATAGACGTTCTCTTATCCAAAAAAACATAACCATATGTAATATAATTATCAATGGAGTGTATACACTTGCAAGAACCTCCATAATGAGTGCCTCTATGGCGTTCATCTTGGTAGGTGGATGCTAGAAAATAACATACACATTTATATTATGCATAGATGATACTTCAATGAAAAAAAAATGTTTAAACATTTCATAAAACTACAATCTTTTGTAAATCTAAGTCACAAATTTTATTAATTTCATTCAAGATTTCATGCATCTTATCAGCTCAACATAACTTAAAATTAGTGTGAGTCTAGCCTCATAGCAGATTTGGCGATCTGAATATAGATATGAAAAGATTCTTCATTAGATTGCAATACACAAAAAAGTTGAAAGATGCTAGAAAATTAGAATATTGGTGAAAATTAGGAATATTTTTACCTCAATGATAGTTTTAGATAGATTGGTATAATCAATTAGCATAGTATTGTACCAAAATGAGATAAATTTTACAATATTTTACGTAGTTATCGTTAATATGATTCTAAATTTCTTAATTATTGAGATAATTTGTTTGAGAAATATAAATACCGAGTGATTTTATCATGTATATGTGCATTACCTCAGTCAAACTCATTCTCTTGTTTTTTTTTTTTTTTTAAATTCAGAGTGTAACTATGCTAAAATATATCATTGTCGAGAGAACCAAATTGCATCAAAACCCCTACATTTGCACGGGTCCATGTAGCTAGGTGAAAGAGATTATAGAATTGCCTTTTTATTGCTAACAAGTAGGCATATTATGCTACTTAGCCCCCTGTCTTTGAGCAAAATATTTACTCAGTTCTTTAAATTTCAAAGTTACGCAAAAAGCACAATTTTGAATTTTACGAGTTTGAAAGGTACTTTTACCAAGCTTCCTCTCGTTTTTGGGTTGAAAATGCTCCCACGTAGAAGACGTGATTTATAAACAATAATAAGCAAGGGCATAGATGAAATAAACCAGAAAAACTCATTTACAAATTTTTAACCATACCCGCACCATTGAATCCCATGTCATCACCATCGGCCGTACCAAACACCACCACCATCATAACTATCACACCTTCACCATCACCAAACCTCCACTATCCCCTTAATAGTCATCCGGTATCCACTACCATCTAAGCCATTCTGACACTAAAGTAGATTGCATCTCATGGTAGTAATAGAGTTTTCATTAGATGAATGAAGACTTACAGCTGGAGCATGAGGTCCATTAGGGAAATCTACAAATATGTGAAAACGAAGCAAAAGGGTCTAAACAAGTAGTGGGTTGGTGTCTTTGATCCAGCATTATGTGGTCATTACCACTTGCCGCTACCAAAGATTAGTGGCCTAAGTTTACGAGAGGTAATGACTATGAGAGAAGAAATCTAAATAATATAAGATGGAGGGAAATATTTTGGTGCTGGATAATGGGAAGAAGCAATATTTGTGGTGGTGGGTTGGTTGGGTTGGTGGCAATGATGTTAGGTGTTGTTGATGATGGTGGTCACAGGTGGCAAGGGGTTTAATGGGGGTGGTGATGATGACGGTTGATTAGTAGGGGTAATCGTGGTGGTTACTGTTAATGTTAGTGGTTGTGGGTTCGACGAGGGCAAAAGTTGGTGTTGAGTTTGATTGATCTTGGTGGTTACAAACAGGGTAGTGTGATTGGTCAATCACGTTTCTGGGTGGTGATGGGGTAGGATTGTTCAAGGGTGATGGGGTGCGTGTACAACTTATGATTGGGTGGATTTAAATGATGGTTTTTTTTGGGGGGATGATGGCATATGTTTGGTTGACGATGTTTAGGGGTGGTTATGGGATGCATAAGCGTATGGTGATGGGGTGGATTGGGTCGGTGATGTTTAGGGGTGGTGATGGGGTATGTACAGGTTGTTATGGGGTGGATTTGGTTGATGGTACTTTTGGGTGTTGATGGGTTAAGCTTGGTTGATGGTGTTTACAGCAGGTAGTAATGGGGTTGGTTTGGTTAATGGTGTCTATGGATCATAACGGGTTTGATTGATTGCGGTGATGGTCGTGTTTAGGACTTTGGTGGATGACAGGAGCATGTCAATGACTGGCGGTTTATTATGATTAGTAATGTTGGTGTTTAACTTTTGCTAGATTCTGATGTACAAGTTATTAGGGAGGAAACGAAAAAACAGATAAAATTCGACAAAGTTAAAAATTTTTGGCTAATTTTTTTTGGTATGCTTCTACTTATGCCATTTGTATTTCATCACATGTAAAGCGCAGGGCTATTTTTGACCCTTAAGTACTTCTCAAATTGGTAAAACTTGAACAATGGCTTGCTAAATAACTTTGAAATATATGGCGCTTGATAAATAGTTAACTTGAAGAACATGGGTGAAATAGAATGATAAGCCTAACAAGTATACTATGTTGTATTCCTCTTTTGGTGTATTTGTTACTAACTATGTCTCATAACTAGCGGTAGATTTTGTGCACACTTTCGAAAGAGTCACTAATCCTTATTCAACACCTTGCGGCCATAGGTTGCATATTGTTCCATAGTAATAAGTCAACAGATTAATTCTAACATCTACATAAAATGGTCAAGATACAAATTTCAGCATAAAGCTTTTATCTAAAAAAAAAACAAAATATCCTATGTATCTACTAACTTAGAAAATTTACGATTTTTCTTGTATCTTTGACAATTATTTTAAGTGTTACGACTTATATGATCATGTAAAAACAAAAGTCGTTGCATATCCATACCTGTCAAGTGGTTTCCATAAAGCATTAGCTCCTTAAGCATAGTTAAATTCGCAATCTCTCTTGGTATAGGTCCAGTAAATTTGTTGTCAGACAGCTGCAAAATTTGAAGCTTGGAACATCCAGATATACCAGATGGAATTCGGCTATAGAGCTTGTTTTGATAAAGAAAAATCGTTTCCAGCTCTGGGAGGTGACTGCACATATTTGCAGGTAGATTGCCAGATAGATTATTTCTACCAAAAGAAACTCTACTTAGTGTCGAGATGTTATAAAATGTTGATGGAATGGCGCCGGTTATGTCGTTATCATCTATTCTAAACTGCTTCATGTTTTGAAGATTTCCAATGTCCAGTGGAATGTTTCCTTCTAGATGATTATTGTTCAAATTGAAGATCTCGAGCTTTGATAGGTTCCATAGAGAAGATGGGATGGTGCCTGTATAATTGAAAAGGTAAAAAATATACTGAGCTCGCGATGCTATTTTTAAGGCGTAATTAAAATAGCTAAAAATTGTACAGAAAATAGTTTCCAGTTCTATATTTGGTAACCAAAATGACAAAAACAGTAAGCCTCGTTGAAATCTTGAACCCTGATAGAAATTTCAACATTGGCAACCAAAACCCTGCATCTATCAATTGATAACAAAAGAGATAGTAACAGATTATCAAAAAGTACAACTACAAAGCATCAAAAAGTGAAAGCTTAAGAGTTATGGGTTTGAGGTTATTTTCCACCTAGCATAAATCTCTGGATTTAAATACTCAATTTGTAAGTCAAGAATCGAATTGTTGAGAATTCTTATCCAAGTTGAAACTGCATTTAGGCCAAAAGAGATTATGATAAGCGTACATCATACCAGTCAAGTCGTTATAACCGAGATACAATTTTTTAAGCAACTTTAGGTCCCCAATCTCTCTTGGTATCGGTCCAGTGAATTGGTTGAGCGATAATGACAGCACCTGAAGTTTTGAACATTTGCCAAGACTCGATGGAATTTGGTCACCTAACTCATTGCCAGATAGGGAAAGCACTTCTAGATTGAGGAGATTGTCAGTCTCTTCTGGAATCCTTCCTTGTAGAGAATTAAACATTAAACTCACTCTCTGAAGCTTTGAGATGTTCCATAATGATGGTGGAATGGTGCCCGTAAAGCTATTATTCGTAAGGAGGAGGTCTTCAAGATTCGGCAACTCATCCAGCCATGCTGGAAGCCCTCCGTTGAAGTCGTTGAATTCCAAGTTGATTTCTTTGATTCTGCGCAAATGAGCCATTTCCTTGGGAATATTTCCAGAGAAGTTGTTCTTGCTGAGGTCAAGAGAAACGAGGAACGAGAGATTTCCGATGCTCGGGGGAATGGTGCCGAGTAGCCCCATGTTTGACAGGTTCAAGGCGGCAACTCTTCCATGGTGATTGCAAATGACTCCAGTCCAATTACAAACATGTGTGACAGAGGAGGACCAGCCGGTAATAGGGGCTTTTAAGGAAAGAAGTGCATGCTCATCAGTGGTGATGTTGGTCACCGCACTTGCCGCCGAAAAACTCATGAATAGAGCCAAAAATACTAATGCTGCCATAGCAAATGGAAAGCAAGAAAATCTCAGCTCAAGGCAGTGAAATGGCTTGCCTGGCAAAACATTCGAAGTTCAGTTATCTTTAAATGAAATTTCTTTGGCGGGGTCTTCTTCATATCCTTTCTTCACAAAGGGCCCAGGACTATGATTCATTGTAGACTTGCACTATAACCCGCAAACTTTGGTGAGGGCATTGATTACCGTATAGACTTGCGAAAGTCTGATACCTTCGGCCGTATATGTGGAAATTTGCAATGTGGATGCCAGTATAACTTGACAACTCTTCCACTACGTGGACTCCTGTGTGGAAAATTAGCCCAAGTCGTTAATTATTGGCTCGAATGTGCAACGATTCTAATGATTTGCTAATTGGATGATCGAACTTTTACCCTTTACCCTTTCAGGTTACATGCTTACTTAGAGATGAGAGGATGGCGACAGTCAGACTTGTTAACTGCAAGCGGGAAATTTTTTTATGGCCCTGTGCATTAGATAGTCTTCTATGATTTTCATTTGGGGGGGAGAAGTCCTTTCTGTTTATACAGTTGGAAAAGAAAAATATAGCTTAAGAACATTATTTTTACACCAGAAGTCTAGACTCTGCTAATCAAATGATCGAACTTTTATTGACAGCTTTACAATGATAACTTCCATAAGTAGCGATCAAGGTGCTAAAGAAGTTTACACGCATGCGGATGCATTGAAGTTTCAGTTGTTGACAACATTTTATGAATTTTGGCAGTTTCAGATTAACAGTGCAATCAAACCAAAAAAGAAATTTGTCTTCTCTGAGCAACCATATTTCCCCATATTGGGAGGAAGAAAGTTTTTGACTTTCTGTTCAACAATTTGGGTAAGGAACTTACGACAGGCCTTCATAACTGAGGCTTAATTGCACTCAAAGGCCAAAGCATGTGATTTGCACTGTGTTGCATACAAATCCTGATCTTTTACATTGGTTCTTAATCCTTTTACTTCCATATCTTATTTACTGCATGATCTTTTACATTAGTTTTGTCCCTATTGTCAGCTCACCTTTTGAAGTTTACTCTACCATGAGGGAAGCCACAACTTCTAAAGAGGTTGTAGCTTTGATTAATGATCTTATGGTCATGCAAAGGAGAGCCTACTCGGGCTGATACACAGAGAAGTGGTTGCAGCATTGGACCTTATGTTGCTTGAGAGACGAGCTTCCTTAAAACATTTCTCAGAAACCGAAGTGTGCTTGGGTGTTGCCATGGCTATGTAATGCATGCATAAGCCTTGACCATCAGCACAAGAAGGGTCTCCATTCAATCAATTCTTACACACATAGATAGGTCCCTGCATTCATATGGACATCGATATTCACATTGATTCCTGACTTATAATTTAGAAAACACCTCTTTTGTCTTGGCTTAGGATTTTCTAGGAATGTTAATGTTGGAATTGTCAAACGTTGAGGAAGATTACACTGTACGTACATAATCTGTCCAATAGGCAACCAAAGGAGATTTTGCTTGGGGAAGTTTTTTCGGTATGCATTGTTGTCAATTTCTTGTCAGAGGAAAACATGAACTTAACAGGTTACACTAACGAATCTTGGGTAGCACAAAAAGAAAGAGAAAAATGTTAGACGCCCAGGCCTTCAAAATTTTTAAGTTTTCTATCATACATAAAGGCTCCGTTTGGTAACACTTATTTTTTTCAGTTTTTTCTCCAGTTTTGTAAACTGGAGACACAGTTTTTGTTTCTTTTTTCTTTCAGTTTTTAAAACTAGTTTTTTAAAATAGGGTTATTTTTGAAAACTCCAAAAAAGAGTGTTCGATTTTCAGTTTTGGTTTTCATTTTGAGACCACCACCCCCCTCCCACTGCTCATCGCTGGCGACCGGCGGCCTCCTCTAGTAGCTGGCAGACACTGCCGGCGACCACCGTCGGTGGCCGACAGCCACCGCCGGTGACCGGCCCCCACCACCGCCACCGAAAACCACCACTAGAGAAAAAACTCAAAATAAAAAACTGGAGAATCAAACACCCAAAAGAAAAAACTCAAAATAAAAATTCAGTAATCAAACATCCATTTGTTTTTGGAAAAAAATAAAATTAACTGATTTTGATTTTTTTTGAAAATAGAAAATCAAAACTGGAAGTGTTACCAAACGCTACCAAAGAAATGTCACACCTATTCTCATATTTATCCTTTCCATCGGCGACTGGTGCACTAGGCCAAAGCCAATATCATGGTAGGCAGCAGTGAATGTTATTTGGAGCAGCAAATTGCTCATCTCTTTTCTTCTTTATTTAATTTAAAAAATTTCACCTTTTAAGCCGTGAAGATTATTATTACCGATCTATTCCTTTGGGGATTTTGTGCTCGAAATTGTAGCTAAATGCATCAATTCTTAAATAGTCGTCGAGCTGTATCCTATTGACTTGGTACGGTACCGTCAAATGGTTTACTATCCACCACCACAGTTACCAATTCAATTCTTCGTCAATAGAATTGCTGTCCAGGACTTCATGTCTAACGGGATCCTCTGTACATCTTGCATGCAGAACCATATTTCTTTGCCAAAATCTACTCCTTCCGGGAGTTCATGTCTTGTACACGTCTACTCCTTCCGGGAGTTCATGTCTTGTACATGCAGTTCATGGTGATTTATGAGTTTACATCATGCCTTAGAGGCATTATTTCGGAGTTGTGAATTTTATATTTTGGTTGTTGATGAAGAAAAGGGTTTCGAAGACACTAAAAAAGTGTCACCAATGAGAGTAGAAGTGTCACAAAGAGATTTGTTGACACTTCTCACAATGCTTTTCTCAAATGTCGCAAATATCCTTTGAAAATTCGCCCACACTTCTTTTATGCACTTGCCTCTTACTTATGACGCTTATATGCGACACTTTTAAGTGTCTCTTACGATAATGTAATCGCTGCTTTAAAATGAAAGTGATAATGTAATC
The DNA here is from genome assembly GCA_033070095.1 of Escallonia herrerae. Lineage (NCBI taxonomy): Eukaryota > Viridiplantae > Streptophyta > Magnoliopsida > Escalloniales > Escalloniaceae > Escallonia > Escallonia herrerae. The sequence continues at coordinate 17,324 of JAVXUP010004500.1, forward strand.
CTTGCTTCAAAATGAATAAATAGTTACGAGAAAAACAAACAAACAAACAATATATATATATATATATATATATATATATATATATATATACACACCTTTCTTGAGATCCCGATTAAAGTCATCAATTTTTTCTTGGCAACGATGGTTCGGGCTTTGGGGGTGTTGTTAGGCGGAGTTGTTGCCTCGAAAGTTGCTGGATCGGGGGCTTAAAACGAAGAAGCACAGAGAAAGTGAGGAGAGAGAGAGAGAGAGAGGCATGGCAGAGAAATCAGAGAGCTGCTTTCTTGGAAATGACAAATTGTCTGGCAATTTTCTGAAATATCGTCCGCTACTTTATGTAGCGGACGATATTTTAGAAAACACAGCACTTTGACTTAGAAATTGAGGGGTATTTTTGTCAAAAAATCGTCCGCTACATAATGTACCGAACGGATTTAAAAAAAACGTAAAAAAAAAGATCCGGACCGCCACAGATCGCACGTGGAATGCCAGATTGCCCTGGCAACTTCTCGTATTTTGTTAGCACTATCAACAGATCAGCTCCTATATATATATATATATATATATATATATATATATATATATATATATATATATATAGGAGCTGATCCGTTGATAGTATTAACAAAATACGAGATATATATATTTGTCAAGAAAAAGATACGCCCATGAACAATGTTTGTCAACAATGCGTGTCAAGAAAGGTGACGTGAAATCTGACTTGTGTCAACAATGCTTTGAGATATTCCATAACGATGGTGGGATGGTGCCGGTGAATCAGCTATTTGCAGGAAAGAGGTTTTTCAGGTTAGGCAACTGATCACCACCAAACTCTGGTGAAGGCTTGACTTGCATAGAGTCGACTCATTGTAGACTTGCATAGACTCGTGGAAGTCTTGTACCTCTGGCCACTTCAAGACCGAGAAGTTCACGATTTCCAATTCTCTATCTGTTTTTGTGCTTCGGAGTACTCGTTGCATGCAGTGGCGGAGAGAAGGGAGTGACACGGTGGGTAAGTGCCCACCTCCACCTTTTGACATTAAGTTTGTTTTTATTATGAGTCTTAGGCATGAAGTAAGTTTCGTGCCATGAATCTTATATAATAGTTTTGTTACTTTGACGTTCCTCTAAAAATTTATACATTTTAAGAATTTTTTGAAACTATTGTTCTTCATCAATGTATACAAAATTATTCTTATCACACATAATAATCAAGAAATTGTAGCGGTTCAGTTTATCCTCACTTTTAATACTATAGACGTATAGTAATACGTCTATTTCTTTTAAGGATACTTTATTGATTTTAATATTCAAAGTAAAGTGTAAGTATAAAAAAGAGGAAATTTTATTTCTCAAAAGAACGTTATCTTCGTCTTTATCAATTTTGAGCCGAACACCTTTTAGTGAGATACCTTTAAAATCTTGGGAGTACTCTCTTAAGGTCTTCGGAGTACTCTGTTAAGCTTTCAGAAATTCCATAATGATGGCGGGATGGTGCCGGTGAATCTGTTATTTGCAAGAAAGAGGTTTTCAAAGTTAGGCAACTCGCCCACAAACTTTGGTGAAGAAGACTTGACTTGCTTTTTCTACTTCGGGGAACTCGTTGCATTCGTTAGGGTCTTCCCTATTTGCTTTGTCACGTGACTACCAATTTTGTTCTCTTCATTGGATTTCTGAGGCATATAAAAGCTTGTTTATATTTTTATGGTGTTAAGCAGTTAAAAATAGATATTTTCACTATAAGGAGATATTATTTCTTTTTATTATTAAGTTTATATTTTAAAAGAATGGGTGTCTGAAAGAAAGTAAAATAGCTTCACTTGCCTTAATTTATTTTCCAAGGACTATTTTCACGACATGCTTTTTAGTAGGTTATTCAACTCTACACAATAATTTAAGAAATAACTTTTGTTCCTTTTTTTACTTTCTTTTATAAATTTTCATTTTTAATGTAGAGGACTGTTTGATCTCTAATTTATTTAGTGTGATGAGTCATATAAAAAATATCTATCAAATACAATTTTTGATCAATGATGTCCGCCATAAAGTCAAAAATTAAAAATATGTTTCTGACTTATATGGATAGAGTGTTAGTAAATTATTTATTTAACCATTAGTAAATAGGTGAACAGAAAAATTATAGTTTTGCGTATTATCTTGAAATTTTTACCTCTCAAGCTAGCTATATTTTATGTACAAATCGAAGTTAGTCTTACAATACAATAAAATAAAGCAAAATTCTTATTTGATACAACTAATTACTCATTGCATGCTTATATATATATATATATATATATATATATATATATATATATATATATATATATATATATATATATATATATATATATATATATATATATATATTTCAATTTAGAATTTCAAATGCACTTCAACAGTAATGTTATTCATCATTCCGAGTATGATCGAAACAAAATTTTTGCAAGTACAAAATTATTTACAGTGTGATTTAAGCTTAAAAATTTTATTTCGTGTCTTGCCCACCCAATATCACAAACCTTAATACAAGATTAATGACAAGTTCATAAGAAACATATATATATATATATATATATATATATATATATATATATATATATATATATATATATATATATATATATATATATATATATATATATATATATATATATGGGAACTGATCCATCGATAGCGCTAGCAAAATAGGAGAAGTTGCTAGCGCGATCTGGCCGTCCATCCCAAAAGACGGACGACCCAGATCTTTTTTTTTGCTTTTTTTTAAGTACATCCGCTACATTATGTAGCGGACAATTTTTTGCATTTTTTTGACAAAAATACCCTCCGAGTCCGTCCGCTATATAATGTAGCGGACAAGTTTTCAGACTTTTTTTTCTCTTTCTGTCATTAATGTTCTGACTTTTTTTTCTTTCTCTGTCTCTCCTTTCTCTCATCCGCTACATAATATAGCGGACAATTTTCTCACAATAATACCCTCCAACTCCATCCGCTACATTATGTAGCGGACAGAGGTAGTACTTTTTTTTGACATAAATCTATCCGCTACATTATGTAGCGGACAGAGGCAGACCCTTTTTCTCTCCTGACATGTCTGCCTCTCATGTCCCCTCCTTTCTTCTTCTTCATCTCTCTCTCTCTCTGTCTCTCTCCTCTCCATCCTCCTTGCAGCAATGACAACAGCCCACAACACGGCCGAGCTCGACTCCGGCGTCGCCGCAGCAGAGGCGTTGGCCTCATCCCCGAGCTCCGACCACCCAACCAACAAACCCACGATTTCAGCCTTGGCATTACCCAGATGTTTCAGCCTTTCAGCGCGGCCTATCTCAAACTCCCATTACCCAGATGTTTTTGCATTCAATTGGTTGATTTCAGTCTTGGCATTCAATGGGCACTACAGAGATGGTCGGCAAGGTTCTCCAACGGTCCCTTTTCGGTCACAATGGCCTGAACGAAGAACCCGAACATTGAGAACATGGCAAGTCTACCATTCTTGAATCCAAGGGCTCCAAGTCTTTTTGGAGATCATCAAGCGTCAGCACCTTCTTCGTCCATTTTACTGATTCAGACTCGCTGGAGAGAGAGAGAGAGAAGAGTCAAAGCATTAATGAAGGGAGAGAGAGAGAAGAGTCAGAGCATTAATGAAGGGAGAGAGAGAGAAAAAGATATGAGAAAATTGTCCGCTACATTATGTAGCGGATGAGAGAAAGGAGAGACAGAGAAAGAAAAAAAAGTCAGAACATTAATGACAGAAAGAGAAAAAAAAGTCTAAAAACTTGTCCACTATATTATATAGCGGACGGACTCGGAGGGTATTTTTGTCAAAAAAATGCAAAAAATTGTCAGCTACATAATGTAGCGGACGTCCTTAAAAAAACGCAAAAAAAAAGATCTGGGCCGTCCATCTTTTGGGATGGACGGCCAGATCGCGCTAGCAACTTCTCCTATTTTGCTAGCGCTATCAATGGATCAGCTCCATATATATATATATATATATATATATATATATATATATATATATATATATATATATATATATATATTTTACTAGCGCTATCAATGGATCAGCTCCCTATATATATATATATATATTTGTTTCGTTGTAAGTACAACGAACTCTACATGATCAAAATTTTTATTCATTTGATGTATCTTTTACTCAATCAGATAGTAATATGATAACCAAAAAAGTAATCATACAGTAATTTTTTCAATATTATCTTTAACTTTCGTTTGGTAATTCACAAAGATAATAAACATGAAATCAGTCTGGTATATATACACTTATTTTGGAAGAATTTCAGTATTATACTTTGTTGAATTTCTTTTGGTTATGACTTTTCATATATGTGGAATGCATGAATATGACATATATTTGAATTAGATACATATAGATACATAATCCATAAACATAACCGACTCAGCCTTACCCGGGTTATTGAACCAGTATCTTATATTATAATGACATTTATGGGCATGTTCATTATTGTATGTGCAGTCCATAGATATGAATAAGCACGAGTTGCTCCTTCTTACTTTTTAAAGAAATTAGCAATTTGCAAATGAGAACTTATAATGATGAAGAAAGTCTTTTTCACGTTCTAATAAAGGCATGGATATACCATCAGCAATTTGCAAACAAGAACTTATTATTAGAGAAAAGCGTCCTTAAAAGAGTAAAGAGTACGTTTGTCACAAGAAAGAAATGAATCGCGCTAAATTTGTCTGTGTAATTTTTACGGTAGGAATGGATCCGTAATATCCCATTTGACCCTCTTTCAGTTTGATCCACACTAGGACAAATTTCAGAAAATTTTCCTTCAACATCCTGATCTAATCATGTAGATTTCTGTAATTTGCGAAATTGGAGTGGCCCATAGCAAAGAAAACTCGAGTCACTCCAATGTACATACTACACAATCCGCTAAGTTAACGAGTTACACAACTTGATAAACATACTGAAAGTTGTATTTTTCAAGCGACTAATTTTCATCTCTTGTCAAGTCATTTTTATTGATCAACTTGATAAATAACGAAAGGAATTTAAATGACAAGCGACTCATTTTGGTACCTGTGCAAGTTGTTTGATTTGGGATGTAGCTCCTTGAGTATTGTTATATTCCTAGTCTCTATTAGTTAGGACCCCACAACGAATGTATTTTTAGGCAATGGATATAGCTCGAGCGCTAAAATTTTATATAGAGAAGGGGGATGAAGCGGAAGATGCAATCAATTATATTTTCTAGTGATAAATATTGAGAACTTTGGCGGCTGATTGCACCTCAGGACAGCTGGCAAGGTGGCAAAATGGGTGGGGTTCGGGGATTGGATATAAACGGATAACTAACTCATTTCAATCCATTTTTAGTTATATGAGTATGAATGGGTCATCCTTTCAAATGGGTTGGTTATACCTATTAATCCATTAGACCCATTAAATGGGTTGGTTATACCTATTAATCCGCCACCATCGCGCGCCATACTGTCAGCGCCATCACATGCACAACAACTACCGACCTGCCAAACCGTCCGCCCAACCATCAGAATGCCACCACCCAACACCATTCACCACTCCATCGCAGAGAGAAAGTGAGATTAATCACTATAGATCTAATTTCAAATCTGAGCCAAGAAGGCTGTTGAAACGATTACAACAATTATCGTGCTACCACGTAACACGTAATGGGTTCGAAAACATACCGTACGAAGTCTTCGAAAATTCCGACGTAGGATCCTTGTTGTTACGAGCCTCCAACACGCTTGATCTTTTTCGCAGGTACGAAAACGGCTACTAGAGTCGAGTTCTTCGTCCACGAACCAAATCCTAGAGCTTGGTGATTGCTCTAGAGAGAGTGCTATAGAGAGAGGAATTATTGCTATGACTTCTTTTATTTATTGGGATATCTCTAGCCTTTATATAGAGATACAATTAGAGACTGGCTTTACCTCCAACTCTTAGGAGATAAAGATGTATTTACCTCAAACACTTAGGAGATAAATATCCTCTAATTAACTGTAATTATCCAGACTAACAAATACACATTATCTGTTAGTGGGCGGATAATGGGTCCATTGACCCAATTTATTAACAGCTCCCACTCGCCCACACACAGGGCAAATAAATCGTAGTCCCTCTTTATCTCTCGTCCACTCATCTCCTCATACAGGAAATGGAACGTGCGACCTACGAGAAAGGATGTCCAGTTGAGGAGTATTGTATTAAGTTATCACCAAACTAACACAATACATCACTCCAATAAATCTCGTATGTACCCCAGATAGTTCAACTACACCAGATTAAACACTCTCAAATCCCTCATAATGAGCAGTGTTAAACCTCTCATATGTTATGTATTCATGACTCATATCGAAACGAAAATCGACAAAGTCGCCCGGGCTATGAATCACACAACATGATGTAATATTGAACTTTCTTCCCAAAGCCCTCATGTCATTCCAATTAGACCCAACCGCTTTCCTAGACATGCCCCGCGAGACCGCATCATCCATGATCCAAGGGTACATGCTAAAGTAGCGACATTGAGTATCCTCTTCATGACATAGTCTAAGGTGAAAAGGGTACCATATATGATCAAAAATTTTGATCCAAGTGGCTCACACAGTGACGAAGCAGGGATTCATTCGTCACTCCCACTGTCGGTCTGCATTTAGCACATGCAGTATGATTTGCATGCTATGGCGTAACCCTCAAGGGCGTGTCACATAAATGTATAATAAATACGCCATACGAATCTAAGTCTAGTCGCTGTACAAGCGCCTAACCTGAGTTTTTCAGCCCAGTCACTCTCATAGTGCCTGCCTGAAATCTCACATTCGGCTGTAAACAGGCTACATAGAGTTGTGGAGATACTCTATGATCGACCTACATTTATTAGGTCTCATCTTAGCTCCAACTAAGGCGACATGTTTGCTTTATAAGCTGTATCATCTTATTCGCCCACTTGGCGCTTAAGACAATTATGTCTCATCTTGCTCGCTATCTTAGCGCCAAGGTGAATTACCCGTGTGAGTGGGTCAATTCGAGCCTGGTGACACTCTCAACAAGGATGTATATGTAATCACAAAGATTATTCATTCATTCCAAAATAAACTCAAATCAAGGAATGAAAATTTAATATAATAAATGTCAAGTACATAAGATGCCATAAACATGTCAAAACCTACGTAGTCCCATACTCCTAATGTGAGAAAGGAAAACATCTCTAGCAATGGGCTTGGTCAAAGGATCAGCCACCATTCTGCCAGTAGGTATATGTTTCATGGACACCTCTCCTTGCGCAACTAAAGTTCTAATGAAGTGATAACGAAGGCCTATGTGTTTGATATTTGGGGTCCGTTACAAAATCTAGGGTAGCTGTATTGACACAGTGAACAGTGACAGACTCATCTGCATGAGCTGTAACCCCTAGAGCCTGTAAGAATGACCTCAACCAAACAGTTTCCTGGACTGCTGCTGAACAAGCAACATACTCCGACTCTATCGTGGATAGGGCGATGCAAGACTTTTTCTTGCTGTGCCAAGAGATAGCTCCACCCGAAGTGGATATGCGCTCATCTCTATCAGCGCCCCAATCAGCATCGCTGTATCTCTCAGTCTCAAGTCTCCACCATGATAACACAGGACGAGATCAGCGGTTCCACGCAAGTATCGAAGGATCCTCTTCACCGCATTCCAATGAGCGGGTCCAGGATTACTCTGATAACGACTCACCATTCCAACGGCATAGCAGATGTCTGGACGCGTACACAGCATAGCGTACATCAGACTTCCTACTGCAGCCGCGTAAGGCACTTTGGACATCCGATTCTTTTCCTCATCATTCTTTGGGCATTGGTCTGTGGTCAAAGTACACGCCTTGTCCATTGGAGTGTCTATGGGTTTTGAGTTATGCATACGAAATCGTTCAATGACTTTCTTGATGTATGTCTCTTGAGACAAACCGAGAAGTCTCTTTGGACGATCACGTATGATTTTAACCCCGAGCACATAATTAGCTTCTCCCATGTCCTTCATCTCAAAAGTTGAGGACAACCACTGCTTAGTGGCGACAATGGAACTCATGTCATTTCCAGCTAAAAGAATGTCATCCACATACAAAGAAAGGATTAGAATATTTTTCTTGGATCGTTTTACGTAAACGCAATGGTCTTGTTCAATCATTTCAAAACCTATAGAGGTAATGGCATGATGAAACCTAAAGTACCACTGCCTAGACGATTGTTTGAGACCATATATAGAACGTTTGAGACGGCAAACTTTGCGCTCATGTCCTTTGACTTCAAAACCCTCGGGTTGAGCCATATAAATCTCTTCGTCTAGTTCTCCATTGAGAAACGCAGTCTTAACATCCATATGAAAAAGTTCTAAATCCTGCTGGGCGACAATAGCTAGGATCAGACGAATTGAAGCAAATCTCACCACTGGGGAGAAAGTATCTTCATAGTCCACACCCCGCAGTTGGGTATAGCCTTTCGCCACAAGACGTGCCTTATACTTGTCGATTAACCCATCTACCTTGCGTTTGACTTTAAAAACCCACTTGTTTCCAATAGTCTTGCGCCCTGGCGGAAGGTCAATCAACTCCCAGACTCGATTCTTTTCCATTGAGCTTAACTCATCCTTCATTGCAGCCATCCACTCATTTCTAGCAGATGAAGATAAGGCTTCTTCCACAGAAGTAGGCTCGTCTTCATCATTTGGAGTGCACATAAGAATTTCACCGTCAATCTCAAGACGACGATGTGGAACTCTTCCTCGTGCACCTCTGCGCAGTTGAGAATCTTGTTGACCTGATGGTCCTTGTGGTGTGCTCCCACTGTCTGGGATACTCCCACTAGGTTGAAGGTCACTTACACTATCTTCAGCGACAACCAGTTGCTTCGTAATGGGTTCATACCGTACGAGTCTTCATTACTAGGATCCTACGAGTCCAAGATCTTCGCAGGTACTACTGAGTCGTCCTCCTAGAGCTTGGTGATTGCTCTAGTGCTATGATTGCTATGACTTCATATCTCTAGCCTTCGACGATGTGGAACTCTTCCTCGTGCACCTCTGCGCAGTTGAGAATCTTGTTGACCTGATGGTCCTTGTGGTGTGCTCCCACTGTCTGGGATACTCCCACTAGGTTGAAGGTCACTTACACTATCTTCAGCGACAACCGGATGAGGAACTAATTCCCCACCTTCGCTTGAAGATGGTAAAGTGGGTTCAACCTCCTCTAACTCATAGAGGTCAAGATTCTTACTCGCATCTCCAATGCTAGGAAAATCACTCTCTATGAAATCGACATCACGAGACTCTATTTCAGTCCTTCCACCATTTGGATGTTCACCATACATTACATAACCTTTAGAGTTTTCAGAATACCTTAGAAAGATACTCTTCTTTGCTCTAGGCCCTAGTTTCCCATACTTATGAGAAGTACTGTGAACATAACCTGCTGAGCCCCATGGGCGCAAGTTATCCAAATTTGGCTTTTGGTCATTCCAAAGCTCATAAGGGGTGGATTTGACTGACTGTGAAGGCACACGATTAAGTATATAGGCTGCAGTCAAAAGGGCATCCCCCCAAAAAGATATAGGAAGGTTTGCTTGCGCCATCATAGACCTAACCATGTCTAACAATGTTCTATTCCTTCTTTCCGCAACACCATTTTGTTGTGGAGTATTAGGAATAGTAAGTTGCCTGCGTATCCCCTTTTCCTCACAAAACTTCTTGAAGTGATCTGACAAATATTCGCGTCCTCGGTCAGTGCGAAGAGTTTTTAAATTCTTCTCTTTCTGATTCTCAACCTCAGCTACAAAGCGTTTGAAACAGTCCAAAGCTTCGTAGCGGTGAGATATCAGATACACATAACCATATCGCGTATAATCGTCTATCAGTGTAAGGAAATAAGAGGCGCCATGGCGTGCCTTTACACTCATAGGTCCGCATATATCAGAGTGAACTAGCTCAAGTGGTTGAGTTGCTCTCACAGCCTTTCCAAAAGGCTTCCTGCATGCTTTACCGGCCAAACAAGCCTCACAAGTTTGTAGATTGACTTTTGCGAGTGGGCCTAAAAGGCCTTCTCTAGCCAAACGAGTCATTCTATCTTGGCCTATGTGGCCCAGTCTTGCATGCCAGGTGGTAGAATCATTCACAATATTATCATTCACCACATAAGAATAAGAAGACTGAGAATCAATTAAATCCAATTGAAAAAGACTATCCATGCGAAAACCATGTCCGAACAAAACATCATCCAAAAAAATGTCCAACTTATTACCCCTAAAAATAAAGGAAAAACCACTGTCTAATAAAGCAGTAACTGAAAGTAGATTAAGCCGAACTGTGGGTGCATATCGCACATCCTCTAGAATCAATGTGCGCCCAGTGCGCAACTTGAGCTGGTAAGAACCAACCCCTAGCACCTCTTCGGAACTATTGTTTCCCATGAAGATATGTTTGCTACCCGCTGGAATCCGGTGATAATCTACGAACCCCTCTCGATCACGTGCTACATGTTTTGTTGCACCTGTATCCACAAACCACACAGGTTGGGAATGAGCAACCATCACATGTGAGGAAACATATAACTGAGAGAGAGATTCTGAAAGTACCTTCTTCGGCTCAGTGCAATCACGAGCGAAGTGTCCTTTCTGTTGACAGTTGAAGCATTTAACTTTAGACAGATCCTTTTTCCCACCACGTTTTCCTCTCTTGCGTTTCTTCATTTTTCCTTCCTTTGGCGCAGAAGTGCTAGCCTCGCCTTTCTTACCTTTCTTACTTTGTCTTTCGCGCTTGCCATTTGCATTGCGCGATCCCCCTTGGGCGACATAAGCAAGGGTCTTGTCAGTATCTCGAGTCTCGTCCTCAAGGATGACATGCTGTGAAACATCAGAAAAGTTCTTGATGTTTTCACTGTGGGTCAATATCTGTTTCATATTGGCCCACGAGGCAGGAAGGGACCTTATGACAGCTCTGACTTGCTGCTCATCTGTGAGCGCATGGCCAGCATCCCTTAGCTTACCAATCATATTGGACATCATCCTTAGATGTTCACTCATGGTATGTTTAGGGTCTTTTGTGTACTCCTCAAACTTAATCACAAGGCTACGAAGCCGCGTAGTTGAGGTTCCACCAAAAGAAAACTTGAGCTGATCCCATAAAGCTTTGCAAGTTGGAAGTTCATCATACTGCCCAATTAGATCATTTTGCAAGCTGCTCAACAAGGTGTAGCGCGCACTACGATCTTTCTGATTCCATTTCTGGTAGGCAGTGTGGTCTCTTAGGGGTTGCGCCTCAGTTGGCGCGACCATCTCCTTGGTCAAGTGCTCCTCGAGCTCTTGTTCGTTCAGCATGAATTTCATCTTTTTGTGCCAAACGTCATAATTATCTCCGTTAAGTTTCTCACCCTTAACGAGATCAGCTATGACATTTTTGGTGGCCATTATTTTCACTACATTAGATTGCGCAAGGAAAAGACATTAATTATACATCCTTATTTTTTATTTCAAAAAATTCAAATGAAAAACATAATCCTTCCTCACATCATGAAATCGAAAATCTGCTAAGCTCGTAATCATCTCCCATGTATGTGAGTTGGGAAAAATATTTTTCAAGTAATTTTTCGCAATAAATTTCATCATCATATAAGCCACAATATAATAAATCATCCACATGATAATTTAGAACAATATAAAATTGCACCATGCAATTAAATTTGCAAGGACTCCATTGAGCCCTATTGGCATTCTAATAACTTATGCTAAGAAAATTCTGGTTTGAATAATGTGCGTGCGAAATTACATCCCCGTACAAGGCTTTCTCGAAATATACAGGGAAATAGCAGAATACAACATCTTTGAGAATCCTACTACAAACTACTCCAATAAAACAAATGGAGATGCCGCACAGCACATTATTCTCAAAAGAATTTTCTTAAAACAAAAGTAAACACATTAAACATAAGTTTCTTTAGAATGCCAATCTAATATCCATCCATTTAACCTAAAACTAGCATACTCAAATAAGAAGTTACAGGGTAATAAAATGGATGAATAGGCCACATTCTCCTCCCAAGGAAAACGGGCGACAAGGGCCTTGAAAATATAAATGGTTTAAAAGTGTGGATTTACCAAAAACCCAACAAATATACCTCAAAAGTATATTTAAACCATAACACAAATCAAGGCAAGCATGTAACAAATTAGACATAATTTATCTATGTCATATAACTCTCCAAAAATATTTATTGCTACTCACGAAGTGCAAAAAATAATATTTACGCATTATTCGTATTTTTGGGAACCACAAAAGTACCACAAAAATACTCACAGATGACCAAAAACTGAGAGATAAATCCTAAAAAATTGACAAACAGTAAATTTATCCTTAATATGCCCTCTGAAATTAAAAAAAATTCTGTGTGTATAAAACAAAATTTTAAAGTTAATTTTTCATAGAAAAAATCGTTTAAAAATTAAACAGAACACACACAGAGGGTATAAAGGTAATTCAGCACCACTGAAAATTTTCAAAAGGCATGACAAGGCTCCACTCGCCGGCGGTGACGATCACCGGCCAAAAACCATCCTGCACGCGCCTCCACGCGCCGCCGTGCGCGTGGGACAGCGCAGCTATTCTTGGAGCAGGCGCGTGGCAGGCACGCGCGCGTGGAGCGCGTGGGCTCGTGGACGCAGCCTTGCTGGCGCGTGAGAGCGCGTGGGCGCGTTTCGCGCCTGGGCTCAGCCACGCTGGCGCGTGGATGAGCGTGACGGCTCGTTTCGGCGCGACTTTGCGCGTGTGGCGCGTGTACGGCTCGGCTTGAGCGCGTGGCGCGCGTGGGTTTACTGTTCATCATCTTCGTAGGAAAACCCTAATTTTTTCAGCGCCGCCATGTCGCGATGCCAACTTCGGGATGCCATATCTCTCTCGTTTTTAAGCCAAATAATGCGTACGATATATCGTTGGAAAGCTTATACAACATAGATTAATTATGTACCAACCGATCATGATAAAAACAGAATATCATACTCCGAATTTGAGTCCCAAAACTCGAAAAAACCACAGTTTTCTTGAAAAATAAAATCGTGATTTCTCACAAATCATGCATCCAAAAATCACGAAATTTTATGGAGTTCATCCTCAACCATAGGAGAACAAAACCATCTAATTATTTTTCAGAAAAACATGCTCAATAAATTTCGAATTTTAATAATGGGTCTCATTCATGTATCCGGAAAAAATCGTAACATGCACATAATTTAATCTAGCATGTTAAAGGCGAATCAACAAGTAATCATGCTCTGATACCAATGTTGAAACGATTACAACAATTATCGTGCTACCACGTAACACGTAATGGGTTCGAAAACATACCGTACGAAGTCTTCGAAAATTCCGACGTAGGATCCTTGTTGTTACGAGCCTCCAACGCGCTTGATCTTTTTCGCAGGTACGAAAACGGCTACTAGAGTCGAGTTCTTCGTCCACGAACCAAATCCTAGAGCTTGGTGATTGCTCTAGAGAGAGTGCTATAGAGAGAGGAATTATTGCTATGACTTCTTTTATTTATTGGGATATCTCTAGCCTTTATATAGAGATACAATTAGAGACTGGCTTTACCTCCAACTCTTAGGAGATAAAGATGTATTTACCTCAAACACTTAGGAGATAAATATCCTCTAATTAACTGTAATTATCCAGACTAACAAATACACATTATCTGTTAGTGGGCGGATAATGGGTCCATTGACCCAATTTATTAACAAAGGCTTTAA
>JAVXUP010004501.1:0-31069 GCA_033070095.1 Escallonia herrerae
TTAAGCATCTACCAAACCTAAGAGCTTCGGAACAAAGGCCAAAATTAGGTCAGTATTTAAAAAAGAGCACACACACCTACGCACGCACACCGCCACCAAATTCCTAAGTTCTCTTACAAAGTGCCAAAATTTTCTGTAGAGCATAGCAAAGGCGCACATACACGGTGAGAGAGAGAGAGAAGAAGCCAAGGCACGCACACACACACACACAGTGCCTTGCTTCTTTTCTCTTCATCAAACTACCACCCTGGTAATCTCCTACCACTTCTCTTCTTAGTTTGCTTCGATACATCAGTTTGCTTCGGTTTCTCAGATACCCTCATCGCTAGTTCACTGTATTAACACCTTTTATATGGTTTTAACCCTAACTTCTTTCCACCCATTTGCCAACTCTTGATTTTCTTGAGACCCATTTTCCTAACATCGAAAATTTTGGAGGCATAATCTCTTGCTGTACATCAGAGTCCCGTTTTACCTAGTCTTTTTGTACCCTTTTGCTAATTATCGGTTTTCTGGCTATCCATTTGGGTAAGAAGAAATTTCTTGCCTAAAACACAATCTTACGCCATTTCTATAGGCAGTACGTCTGGTTATCATAGAAAACTTGAAAAAGATTTAAGGAAAAAGAAAGGATTAGTTTATTGCTTAGAATGGGCAAAAGAAGATTGCTAGGGTTAGAAAGCAGTGGGGATGAGTTATTCTTAAAATCTGGTATTGGATTTTTGTGGTGTCCAAGGGATGAATCTACTCATGCTGGGGGATTGTTTGCAAGTGTTGGGCAGATGGGAAGGGGATTTGGGGTGTCCTCGAACACTCCGAATTCGGGTGACAGTGGCGTAAAGCTTGTTGACCCTAGTTTGACAACGAAATACACTTCGTTGCCAGAGTCTAGTTTGAGGATTTTTCGGGTGCCAGAACTTGTGGAAGGTGAGGAGGTAGTGGAGGTGGAAAGGGAAGGCTTGTTGATAAAGAAGAAGAAAAAGGGTGGTCCTAAGTTGAAAATTAAGGTTGCAAACGCGTCGCTGAGGAGGTTGATCAGCGGGGCGATTGCTGGTGCAGTTTCCCGGACAGCAGTTGCCCCACTGGAGACAGTAAGAACACTTTTGATGGTTGGGAGCGGTGGGCAGTCAACCACTGAAGTTTTCAAAGATATCATGAAGACTGACGGCTGGACGGGATTATTCAGGGGGAATTTGGTTAATGTCATCCGGGTTGCTCCGAGCAAGGCAATAGAGGTACTTGAGAGAATCCTGTTTTCCAAGTTTAAGCTCTGTACTTGCCCAAATCGCACACGCACAAACTCAAACTTACTGGTTCATTATTTAGTTTGTACGACTTTTTATTCCTTAGTTTGCTGCCTTTATAGCCTGTAGTTTAGACTTTTATCTTGATAGATGACATGCATTCTGTACCATGATTGCCAAATGACCTATGTGCTTATTTGTTTGTCTTCTTTTATTTATATGTGCTTCTCTTGTTTCATATTTTCAACGGCCCCTGTACTTTGTAGTCCACCAAGACTAACATCTGGCAGGCAAGCTCAAGTGATGATGGGCCAAATTGGGACTAGTAGTCGAACATGCCTTCTTTGGAATTTAAGAATTGCTGCTTGCATATATTACGTCATTTTTGTTCTGCGTTTCTTCTGAAGAAATATACTTCTATCATACTTGGTAGGTAATACAGGAGTAGAACTTGTCACTGTTTCGCGGCTCTGCTGTGCTTTCATCTCATGGCTCTCTTATGTGATAGAAAATTTAACTAGATTATGTTGATCTTGTACTTTTGTAGTTTATAATTCTTGAAATTATAAGTTCCAATACGGCACCTAAAATCTTTTCCCTTGTATATTCTAAAAGATTTATTACTACCAAATAAATTCCGTTTTGGCTTGACTCTCATGTTAATACCATTTTTGCCATGCCTTGTTTGCTCATGTATAGCTATTGAAACAACGGCCCTTCTTTCTCGCAGTATAGTCTATTAGCTGATGTTCTAGCCTGAATTTTTTTTCTGAGGAGCTATTCGGGAACATATTTCAGCAGTAAAGCTGTTGGCCCCCCTAAAACAAGCATGTACATTGACATAAATACTGAAGAATTTTTGTAATAAAAGACGAAACGTGCATGCGTTCCTTGTCACAATGTGCTGAGCTTTTTCAGAAGCTGGTGAATACCATAACAAAATTCTCACTCGATTTTGTGTGTAGTAACCTAATGGAGTAGACGCTATTCCTTTGGACACATCAGCCATCGCGACAAGAATTGACAAGCTTTGAACTGTGTTGCTTGTGCCAAGAAATTTGTTCTCACCATTGTCAATTCCATGTTGTCCTTTTGTGTCGCAAGTATTTTACTATCTTTTGATGTGTAGTAGCATTCGAAGATCACTCTTTGGCCTGAGATAGAAAGTGTGCAGTGAGGTGACCAAAGGGAGGGAGTAATATCATTATAAAAAGAATGAATAGATCTCTTTACTTGTATGACTTAGGCTTATTTTATTTCATGGATATAACCCTCTCTATGCAGAATATTTCAGATCAACTAAATCCTTGCCATAATTGCTTGCTGAGTGGCTTACTTTACATGAGATGTTGTTACTTGAGAATTGTTATTCACATATTTTAGTGCTTAAAAAAACATGTATATCCGTGCCCATACCTTGTTGTCCACTAAAATTAACTTTCGGGAGGAACATGCCAGGCTTTGTTATATGGTGTGGTGTAAGGATTAATTTTCATGCCTGCCTTCATTAGAATTTGAAAATGGCTGGTTTCTTTGTTAGTTCATTTTGCCTCTTGGGTCTCTTTGCAGTTGAAAAAACTATTATCTAGTCCTTAATAGATAGAGCAAAAGTTTGTTCCCTTGTGCTCTGCTGTCCAGCGCATCGTCTCTGGTATATTCGTTTGATATAAAGCTTAATTACGTATGCAGTCATCTTCCCAAATTTTGGCGTTACATTTGAACTTTCAGCTTCACTGCTATACATTTGTGGCAGTCATTTTATATCACTTCTATCCATGAGAAGTCAATTGATAATTGATATGGTAGTAAATATGACAGTAAATGGTAAAGAGTTTAGTGCCAATTATTTAGCAGACCAATAATTTTGGTGCATTCTGACTAGTTTTAAGATGTAACTTAAAATTAACTTGGTCCTCTTTCCAGTTACGACTCTTGAAAAACTGAGGCTTTATGCTTTATGAGAATCTGCACATTGAAGCTAGTTTCTGGGTGAACTTATTATTCCTCTTTTGTTTGATCATCCAAACCCTTGCTATTTTGGTCATCATGTGTTCCTCTGTGAGGTGCTTGCAGATACCATTCTCATATTTCCTTGAAATTTGTGCTGTATTGGAAAATTGGTTTTCTAATCCACTTTTAAAGATCTCAACCCTAGTGGCATTTTCCGTTTCATCCCATTTACTTAAAAGTATTGTTTTGAGAACCTGCTGAAAAACAAAGTTGCTGATTGCACCTGGCCCATTGGAAAATTGGACCGCTGCCTTCCTCAGGATTCATGAAGGCAATTCGTTCTCTAGACTATTTCTTCACGTCTTTCATTGTTCCCCACGCTTACCCTCACAAGTATATCGGCAATTGTTTGTTATTCTGATTCCAAAACGAATCTCTTCAAACAAGCGAATAGAGGTGTCAAGTACTTCACCCGTTCTTAGGCTACTTACACGTCACCAAGTGATGGGACGCAATGTTCCTGCCAAAGTTTTGCCTCTGTCATGAGAATCTCATTGTGCTTCAGTTTTAAGATCTATCTGTCTCGTTTTTTTTACTAAGCTCGGGTGCCTTACGGTGCATGTTTGCGCAGCAAGTGTTGCATGCTGCTTGTTGTCAGCCGATTTAATCAAATCACCAAAGTTAACTGGTCAGCAAGAAGCAACCATGATATAAAATGAGACTGAAGTAATAACCAGAACGGAAAGATTATACTGGTTGTGCTTTGTGGAAAAAACTGACCAGTTCTTCTCAAAACTTGTAATAATTGCGGCTAATAGTTATGAAATATTGTTGTGAGTATTGGGGATATGCCTGCTCAAGTGATAAGGCGATCTTTGGAGTACGTTCCTTCACTTTACATTCGGTAACTCATTTTGTCCCATCCACTGTGAATTACTGTTCTTTAATTAAGTTTCGATCCAAAATATTCTCAGTCTAGCTTCAGTTATATCTATCTGTTGACCCCATATCTTCTTGTTCTTTTCAAACTTTCTGCAGTTATTTGCTTATGAGACAGTTAAGAAACACTTGACGCCTAAACCTGGAGAACAGCCCAAGCTGCCTATACCTGCATCTCCAATTGCAGGTGCTATTGGTGGAATCAGCTCTACTTTGTGCACTTACCCTCTTGAGCTACTCAAAACTCGACTGACAGTCCAGGTAAATGGAAAAGCAATTATGTGCAGTCGGATTTTTCCTAAGGGGAGTTTCTCTAGCTCGTCTTTTACTTGAAATTGTGTTGCAGAGGGGTGCCTACAAAAATCTTCTAGACGCATTTGTGAAAATTGTGCAAGAGGAAGGACCTGCGGAACTATACAGAGGCCTCACTCCAAGTCTGATTGGAGTTATCCCATATGCCGCCACAAATTATTTTGCATATGATACCTTGCGAAAGGCGTACAAGAAGGCTTTTAACCAGGAGGATATTGGAAATATTGCAACTCTTTTAATTGGATCAGCAGCCGGCGCAATCTCAAGTACTGCAACCTTCCCACTTGAGGTGGCTCGGAAACACATGCAAGCCGGGGCTATCAATGGGCGGCAATACCATAACATGCTTCATGCCCTTATTTGCATACTTGAAAAGGAAGGGGTTACAGGTCTTTACAGGGGTTTGGGCCCAAGCTGCGTGAAGTTAGTCCCCGCTGCTGGTATCTCGTTCATGTGCTACGAGGCGTGCAAGAGGATTTTGGTTGAGAATGAAGATGACCCATGAGTATTTGGGAGGGGATCCTGGATTTTGTTTTTCTTTGAGAAATTAGTTTTCAAGTATTTCGGAGCTTATACAGATCTTGGTGGGAGAATTTACGTTCCTCTTAATGTGACCGCCCTTTCTTGACCTTTTACATGTAGGATTGATATCCAACTTGGTGTTAGGTGACATTTGAACCGAGATTCAGACGCTGCTGAGATTTATTTTGTTACATATGGTACGTGTTTTTGACAGTCTGCCTTTAACGACGATTGCACACTGATATCTTTCTTAGCAGGTACAACAGTTGACTGACACTGACTATGGGCATGATGTGATGAATATGCTTGCAGAATTTTCTCGACTCCAGATTGTGTACATGCTTATGGAATTAGGAATTCCTCTTCTGATATGCAAGAAGGGGGGTTTATAGCAAACATGCTTCATTGCTACAGCAGTAGTGGTTACCCCTCATTGTCTTGAAGGGGATATAAAGAGCTGCATATAGCACAACTTTTCCTAGATAGAGATTCCTGCTAAAGAAGAGGAAGACTAAAGACATTTCCTAAAACCAGTAGAAGCTAAATGCAGCAAAACGAGATTGTAACTTCTTACCGTGGATCGTTGCCAGAACATTCTGATCACGTACCATTGATTGCTTTTGAGCTCTGCTTTTCGACACACAGGGTAGCAAATGGTCAACAGTTAAAGTTTAATGCTAACTATCTGGTCTGGTCAACTTGAAGCAAACGCTCATTTGCCGCTTCTCTAAAATTATTCAGAAGCGTTGGCATCGGCTCGCCTCTTCGTTGGACAAGGGAGAAGTGTGCGGTTGGATCACAGTTTGGCTGTGTGTTGCCCTTGGCACTTCAAATTACATCTGTGTTGGTCATCAGTACACCATAAAGGCTTAGAGAGAGCATAGTATGACGAATAGGTGGGCAGCATATTCGTTGGCAGCATTTTTGTATCACTGAATAAACCTTGCAAAGGAACAAATTTTTGCTTCTATGTTTTTTGGGAAAAATCCGAAACCTTCTTTAACGGTTATGGAGCTTAAGTAACATATTTTTGTCGCTATATTCTAGCTTTTCGAGTTCCAATTATTCAAAAATATACACAAAGTAACTCAACTACATAAAGTAATTCAAACTTGTGCAGTGGTAACGGATTAATGCCAAGACTTCCCACTAATCAATGACCCTAAAGTGCAGAATTGTCATTGAAACCCTGGCCTGCAGAATCTCACTACGACATAGGCGAATTCCTCGAAATTATAGCACAGATGTTTTCTCACAATTACTAGGTCATTAACGGCCATTTACAAGATGCAAACCAAATCCACAATGATGTAAGAACTGAAGAGCCCGTATTTTTATCATTTTTATTTTTTGTAATGATGATAACAAAATATTCTTTTTTTTTTGTGTACTTTTCTGATTTCATTTTGAATAAAATTACTCAAACAGTGACAAAAAACTGAAAACACCTCCGAAGTGTTTTTAATTTTTTCTATCCAAACTTAACCCAATGTCAGAAAAAGTCAAAAATGATTAAAATACATAAGCGTATTTTCTAACTGACTACGAAATTATGAAAATGAAAATACAAAATAAAAACACAAAACGGAAATGCTAAACATACAGCTCCTAGCTTCTATGAGCAATTATTGTCAAATCTCTCTTTAAAGGATAACATTATCTGTTGTACAGTATCTACATAACAGTTTTAGTAAAAAAAGATGCAATTTCTTAATGTTTCTCACCAAATCCGAGGTTGTCACTTAAATTTTTTTATCGCTGTTGTTAAAAGTTAGTGTGACAATCATTGGTTGCTAATATACAGTTAACAGCATTTTCTTGTTACTGTACCTGGTCCCTCTTCAAAATGTAATCCGTTCATTCACAAAAACGATACAGCAGCTGAAAAGAACATAGGACGACATAATGAAAATCATCACCCAAGTATATGCATATTCCCTTGATCGATGATCACAATCATCGTATCAGTCAAGTTGGCACATGAGACTTCAAAAAATACTAGATGACAAAACTGAATGTCGAACAGCATATAGAGATGGCTCCTAATGAACATTTCCCACAACCAGATGTCTAAAGCTACAGAATTTTTCTAAGAAACTAATGATATATAAACCAACAAAACAGATGCTTAAAAAGCTCTCTTTCAACTCTCCTCCTCTGGAGGAGCAAGCTCCCTCTCCTCCGCAGCAGCTGCCATCAGCTCATCGAAGTTCTCAGTCTTCCCCAGCAGAATCTCAATCTGAAAAAGTACAGACAACAGACTTGCTTATGAGAGAAACTCGCATTGAATTTCCCAGACCCATAGCATGCGAGCGTAGGAACACGCATTTTGGAGGCATGACTGACCAAAAGAAAAAAAAAGAACAAGTATACTACAATGGAAAGCATCCAACACATTTGAAATCCTACTTCACATGCGTTTGGAGTATGCATATCCGACTAAAAACAAACATATGTCAAACCAAAAGAAGAATTACCTTGGCCTTTTGGATAGGGCGCCCCCTTGTATCATCCTTCATGTCAACAGTAGATGTCATAATCTCTGCAGTGTGTAAAAATAAGAATTCACATGAACGCGGTACAGAGCACTGAATACTGAAGTAACAAGAGCTGAAAAAAGAAGAACTCTTAAGATCATATCTTGGAAAAGGTCTTACTCTTCTCAACAGCGAAGCCATTGTTTTTTAAAATTTCAGCAATGGTAACAACTGTGGTTATAGCTGCAGAAAAATTAAAGAGTTTATCAACAATACGATAAAATCACTAAGTAGCACTCGTATCAATTCATCACATAATCAAAATCCTGACGTTCTAGCACCAGTCCTGAAAAATATTACAAGTAAACCTACTGCAAAATAACATTTTTATTGCTCATAGTTGCAAGCATGAGTTGCAAGTAAAGGATCTTCAAACTCAAAAGAATGGCAATACGATTTCGTGAATGAACGATATAATCTCACCAAACAATATGAATAAACAATATGATCTAACCAGGGAGTTGATGTATGGTTCAAACTTAGCGAGACGAACAATAAGCAAGTGCAGTAAGTGAAAGGGCTAAAGAAAAACACAAGCAAAGAAAGCGGAGGTGGTATTTTGTACCCTTCCCATACAACTTAAGAAATTAATGTGAAGACCAGCCTCTACACGTCTAATTAACAGGTGCATCGTGTCTCCTATCAAAATAACCCACATTGTCAGTGGATGCTACAGTATGGTGGATGTTTTGTTCCTTTGTAGGAAGGAGAATCTTTGCTCCAGACAAACTTCCAAAACCGACATGGTACGACGTATTTTATTGATATGATTACTCAATCACAACGATTAATTTGATATCAATGAACAAAGAATGACTGAAAACCAAAGAATGCTCTTAATAGCACGAAAAACAAGTTCGTAAGAATCCAGTTTAAACACCATAGCCCATAGCTTCCAAAAATTCAATATTTGTGTGAAGTTCGAGTGTCTCGGGACAATCTTAAATCTCCGTGTATATCAAATCACACAAACATGGGACCACATGCACAGGTTAATAAGCGTTGCAGAAGACACAAAAAAGATATAAGAAAGTTTCAGAGGAACATAACCCAATACATTAAAAAGTACAATCAGAGGCTTTCAATGGGTCACGAGCCCAAACAATAAAAACATTACCAAGCCCTCAATAGATGGTAATTTAAAAACAGTGCTTGACTGCTTCAAAAACACCACATAACTACAGCTTTCTACAATTGACTGCTTGCAATCTCAAATCTGTGGCCACCATAACTTTAATAGTCTACAACAAAGAATATCCCTAATTAATAGCCCCCTTCACTAATCAATATCTCTTGTCATATACAGAAGAACAGTAAAGTGGCCTCCTCGCAATGCTCATGTAAAGAAAATTTGGCATACTCGGCACCATTTCACAAAGCATACTCTGGCAAACTATTTGAGTGCAAAAAGCTCATGCAAAAGTATTAATATGCTCCCATACTCATAAACTTCAATAGGATAGAGATCCTAGTCCAACATAGCTAAATCACTACAAAGTTTAGGGTACGGCAGTTTGCACAGTCCGAAACACATAAACCCACGTAATGGAACATAACACCCATCAATATGCAAAACAATATACAATACACAGAATAAAATGATAAGGACCATAAGAGCAAATCATACAGCAACGCATTGCACGCAAATATAAAACCATACAAACATGCTACACCTGGCAGGAATAGTAACTAAATACTGCAATAATGGAAAATGAAACACAAACATACCCATGCCGAGGGCAGAAAGCTCTACTTCATTGTGCATCGCCATATACCTCTGCACAGACAAATTCAAACAAAATCCACAAAGTTTAAACAAGCTTTTCACAAAACCCACAAAACTAAAACTAAATTTAAGCACAGCCCACAAGTTTTAAACGAATTCTGAACAAAACACACTTGTTAGAACCCCTAAACCTGTGCAACTCCACCAGATCCAGAGGACCAAACCCTAGATTTCAAACGCCCATAGACAGTTTTGGAGCAGTGCGCGTTGTACCTTGGCGAGATTGACGTAGAAGAACAGGGGCTTCTTGGTGTTGGAGACCTGGATACGGTTCTTCTTGTGCGAATCGCTGGCGATTGCTATGTTCTGCACTCCCTCCGTTATCTCCTCCATTGCCGCCGCTGATTGTCAGTGCAAAACCCTAACCCTAATTTTGAAAGGTGATTTGGGGATTTTCACTTACTTGAGGCAGCTTGGTTGGTCGTACAGAAGGTTCTAAACTATATAGAAGGCGTCATAGTTGCGGTTAATTTGTTGCATGTTTTTCCTTTTACTCTTTTGCCCCCCATTTAGGGTTCTTTTTTTCCCTTTAAAAGTTCTTTTAACTAATGTATGAAAAAGTAAAATTATTATTCGTTATAGATTCTTCGTTCGTGCTCATTGTCAAATAGGGTAAATTACACATAGTATTCTTAAGATTTATCCAGAACTATGCACGGCACCTACTAAGTATTTTAATACACTTCGCTACACTTTATTTTTCAGTTTAAAGAATTAACATAATCAATAAAAAGACAGTAATACCCTTCATGAAGAAATAAATTTACCAATTTCTCCAACCCAATGCTTTTCCAGTTCACCGTCACCACACCAATCGAATCACATACTACTCAAGCCAAATCACCAAAATCCATTTCCATACCCACAGATTCACCACCCCTTTTACTTTGAAATTAAACCTAAGATCTGAAATAAGATCCATAATAATCGAATCGACGGTGGTGTGTGGATGACCGGTGATGGTGGTGTCGCAGTGGTACTGATGCCAATCTGGTGTAGTTGCGGCGGCAGTGTGTTGGACGACCAATTAGTTGAACTGGTGGTAGACATTTTAGCAATAGTGTTGTGTTGGTGATTGACGGTTGGTTATCACGGCGGGTGGTCTGGCCTCGGGGTGGTGGCTGGCGACAGGTCTACGCTGGTGGGTCAAGCGGTGGAAATCCCAACTGACTGGAGTTTTGTGGTGACCCAACTTTTAGTGACAGAGCAGAATGAAGTTTTGTGTAAATATACTGTAAACTACAGGTAGCGAAGCGTAATAAAAGTACTTAGTAGGTATTGTGTGTAGTTTTAGCTAAACTTTATGAGTGTCGTGTGTAATTTACCATATTAAATACACCAATCAAGCTTGATCTCAAAATTAGAACTTGTTCAATAGAACAGTTGATATTGAATATCCACATGCTCTTCGTGAGGACGCTCGTGAATCATGAAGGTGCTTACTTAACATATTTTATATGATATTATAATTGGGCATAATGTGCTATACTGGTTTTGTCAATGTCAAAATTTCACATGAGGGGTCCAATTAAAGCTTGGACGATGTGAGATTTGGGGACCGAAACAAACAGATACAGTCGATTAGATTTAAGGGTTATTATTAAGCTCAGTGAAGATGAGCTTGAACAACAATTATGAGTTCTTCGTGAACACGAGTTCATTTCAAATGTTAGTTATGAGTTCTTCGTGAACACGAGCTCTTCAAATGTCAGTTGGCTGAAACATGCCTAAATATGAGCAAAACTAGACAAGCGCATACATAAAAACTGCCAAATGAGTAGAACTAGAACATGGGTAGAAACGAGTTCGTTATCTTTTCTCTCCTTAATTGTATATTCAAATTCTTCCCGTTTAACAAGATTCAACTCATCCGTCTCAAGAGTACAATCTATTTTCTCAACCACGTAATATTCACATTTTTTTCCTGCTCCATTTTTCTTTATTAGATAACGACAAGATATTATTACACACAGGGCAGATGTGGGTAGAACCCATATTGGTATAGAAAACCACCATGAATTTCTGGGAAAATAGAACTTTTTTTCGACCACCTTAAAGAAATAATCATGGACATATTATTTTTCTAAGGATGACAAGCATAAGATTATTGAAATCCCACAATTTCTTTCTTTTTTTTCTTTGTAATTTTTAATGCACTTTTTGTTATTTGCTGCAAAAATAAATTCATATGGTTGAGCTCTTTTTGAGCCTTGCATAACGCTGAAGCTTTATGACTCATCAAACAGAAAACCTAGGCAAACTGGCAAATTTGCAATTTCTTCTTCATGGAAAGGCCACATGACATATCGGGTTAGTTTCGTACTCCAAAAGACTCAAATCTGTGACATTGCACAATATCCGTATTTATACTACTTATAAAAGTGTAGATGAGTGTAAATCATTTTTTGGACAAGAATACCCTTCGTATATCTATGAATTACTCAATTACCATTCCAATGCAATTAATATACCTAAAATCTAAATTCTTTTAATGACTCTACTTTTTTCACACTCATAAAAGTTGCAATTAATACTTGAATGTACTTTTCATGTCATTTATAACTTAAATGCTTTGTATAAATTAAGTTATGATAGACCTTCATGAGCATAACATCTGATGTTGGCAATGATATCTTGCTAATACTCTTCAATAAAAAAGAAAAGGTAAAAAATTGGATATTTTTAGTCTCTTTTACTTTCTTGCGATTGGCTGAGACCTTCACACTCATAAAAGTAATCGCAGTAAATACGTGAATGTGCTTTTTATGTTATCTATAACTTGATACTTGAGTTATATTAGGTTATGAAAGACCTTAATAAGCATGACACCTTATGTAATAATTTTAGTAATTTTTTTTAAATGACATTAGTTAATAATGGTTTTTGCTTTTCATAATAAATCCGAATTTTGTATTTTTAAGTGATAATTAAATCTGCCTTTTATGTTGGCAATGATATTTTGCTAATACACTTTCTTTTAATAACTTCACTTTTTTTCACATACATAAAAGCTGCAATTAATATGTGAATGTATTTTTCATGTCATCTCTAGATGCTTGGTATAGATTATGTTATGAAAGACCTTGAAGAGCATAACATCTTATGCAATAATTCCAGTAATTTTCTTTTTTTAAATGACCATGTGTTAATAATGGCTTTTGCTTTCAATAGATAAATTTGACTTTCGCATTTTTTAATTGATAATTGAATTTGCTTTTTATGTTGGCAATGATATTTTGCTAATACACTTCAATCAAAAAAGAAAAGGTAAAAATTGAACATTCTTAGTCTCTTTCACTTTCTTGCGTTTGGCTAAGACTTTCAGTTAATACGTGAATATACTTTTTACGTCATCTATAACTTGATCGTTGGTATATATTAGGTTATGAAAGACCTTAATAAGCATAACATCTTATTTAATAGTTTTAGCAATTTTTTTATGACCATTAGTTAATAATGGTTTTTGCTTTCCATAGATAAATCTGACTTTCGTAATTTTTGACTGATAATTGAATCTGCCTTTTATGTTGGTAATGATATTTTACTAATTCACTTCAATAAAAAAGAAAGGTCAAAAATTGGATATTTTTAGTCTCTTTCACTTTCTTGCATTTGGTTAAGACCTGATAATATATTTATGTGCATTTTTGTGTGTGTGTGTGTGTGGGGGGGGGGGGGGGGGTATGTGTGTCTGTAGTGGATGTATGGATTTTATTTATTGAACAAAAATGCCATTATACACTTTTACAAGTTTTTAATGTTACCACATTAATAACCGCAGACCTATCTCAAAGCCCATTCGTGTTCCCTCTTGCTGTAAATCGACTATACACCTTCATACATCTTCAATAATTCAAATGTTGTGACTCGTCGTCCTCACCTCGTCAAGTGATCAGATGACTAGTATTTGTGCATGTTGTTCAAAGTTTGTTTAGAGGTAAATTAATTTTATGTTCTAGACCCTGATTGCTTAGCATTCCATATAACAAATGCTAATTGATATCCTTCTACGACTGTAAGTTTCAAATGAGTTTTGATTTGTGAGTTTGTCTAGGTTTAGACTCTATAGAGGTAAGCATCATAATCTCTTATGCTCTTTACAAACTTTGACTTTTTTTATGATGAGGCTTGATAACTCTAGGGTTTAGGCTCCGTTTGACAACACTTTTTTTCAGTTTTCAAAAAAAAATAAAAATTAAAGAGCAGTTTATTATTTTTTTTTTTACAAAAACAACTGGGTGTTTGATAACCCAGTTTTTACTTTAAATTTTTTTTGTGGTGCTTTGCGGTGGGGCGTGGCAGTGTCCGACAATGGTGGTGGCCCGTGGCTGTCGTCGCCGGAGGTGACCTCCGACAGCCGGCGGTGTTGCCGGAGCTGGCTACCGGGGTGGGCGGTGGATGTCGGCGGTGGGAGGGTGATAGTGGTCTCAAAACTGAAAACCGAAACTCATTTTTGAGTTTTCAAAAACAGTCTTGATTTAAAAACTGAAGAAAAAAAAAAGAAAAATGATTACCAAACTCAACTATTTTTTTCAGTTTCTAAAATTGAAAAAAAAACTGAAAAAAAAAATTCCTGTAAAACGGGGCCTAATTGTCAGCTTTTAATGTAGGCATCAAAATATTCCAAGATTCTATAAATAATTTACCGGGGGAAAAATTTGTCTAGATAAAATGGTGAGAACTAAACCTTTACTTTTCTGGATCAAGCATTTTATTATGTATTATCGATAGAAAATATAATTGACAAGTGTTATCTTTAAATCGTTAATAACTTTGAAAACATCCCATGTACTAGATTAGAGTTATCGAATGTGGAGCGAACAACCCTAACTCCTTCAGAACAAACTTGTTAGGATATTCTCTTAATTTATGAACTTGTAAACTTTATTTGGGTATGTGTTTGGTTCAAATATTCTATTCTTGTATATGATGAAGTTAGTTTTCTTCTTCTATAAATTAAGCCTCAGGGGTTTAATCAAAAAGAAAAGTGAAGAAAATCATTGCTAAAGCCAAAAATAAGATTAAACAAGATAAAAGCACTTGTGAATTAAAAAAAAAAATTGAAGAATCTTATTCATAGCTACCCAAAAATAGCCATAACCACCGAGAATAGCCTACAAAGTTATATTTCAGTCATTGTTGTCGAGAAATTATCATAATACCTTTTTCGCGACAAACGCTGAAGTTGCATGTCAATGACTCATTTAGCCTAGGTTAGCATTTGAAAAATACAACTCTTTTTATCTTTAATAGATGTAACACTTTGGTATTAACAAGACGTCCAACACGCTAGCTACATTAGTACTGTAGGAATATAATATTCTATCTCTAATACAGATGGAATATTTTCCTATTGACCGATAAAACAAGGGAGGGGTTATCCAAAAAAGTTTGACCACTAGACCTAGAAGAGAAATTTTAGCCCTTGATCTCGGAATGCGGTCGTTTTATGCCTTGCTAGATTGTTGCATTAACTTATTTTTCGGTCTTAAATGTTATACACTTAGTTGTAAAAGGTAATTGCCATGCTTTTGCCATCTTTATGAAAATCCTTTCCGCAACCAAAATATTTTGATTTGCGTTTATATTTTCATATGCCGGTTGCTTAGGGCTTGTACGTTTACACTTTCGTTTTTTGTATTTGTATTGTGTTTTTGTTTTCTATATTTTCGTATCCAATCACAAATTTTAGTTGTGGACTTTTATAATTTTCACCACGTTTTTTTGTCTACCTTTTTCAGTTGTTTTTGTATATTTACCGTTTTCATTTCCGTTTTCATTACTATTACCACCATTTTTTCCGGTATTACCCTTACTGCTTCTTTAATTGATCTTTCTCTTTCTTTTACAATCGTATTCCCAACTCAAGGATGCCAACGGAAACCAAATCAATGTGGTTCTTTTTCCCGACAGGATTCCCAAATCATAGAGGATGATTCCCAATTCAAAGAGGATTACCTTCCTCTCATAGTTTCAACAACGTGAGAATCCTGAACTCAAGCTCAGTTTGTGATGAAGTTGATTCTAGGCATGTTTTTCTAGAAGATCTTGTTCCCTTGGCAGTAGAAAAGATTGAAGCCCTCTTAATCGAAGGATTAAGAATTCAGTCCGACATGGCAGATGAGGAAGCGCCTTCAAGCATTAGGCTGCAGTCTATTGAGAAAGCCTCTTTAAGCAAGGCTAATGCCATTGACGAGTGTGTTTTAGGCGCATGACTCTTGAGACCTATGGATCTTCTGCTAAATCCAGACTTCAATTACCTCCAACCTCCGGGCAGTGGAGTCCAACTGAGCCGAACACACTCTCGCGTGTCTCTAGTGGGTCTTTGCACTGGCGTCTCTTGCTTCTGTGCCTTGGCACATCAAGAGTTTGTGTTGCTATGGCCATATGGGCAACTTGAAGGGATGGGGTGAGAGGGAGTTGAAAATCCAGGCAATGGATCTGAAAATTAGAGAGAAACTGAGGTGACTTTCTTTGTAACGATGAAGAGAGAGACAGTGAACATCGCCTTTTCTCTGTAACGAGGAGAGAAAGGGTAAACAGTGGCGTGGGGTGGATTTCTCTGACATGGATTCATTTGTGTCGGAAAAAGGTGGAAAAACCCTTTTTTTGGGCACTATTTGGATTTTGTATCCAAGATGATAAAAGTACAAAAAAAAATAATATCTTTTTTACCATCATTACAAAATTGGAGTACAAGCCCCCTTAGCAACTTATATGTTGTATTGTATATGTAACCTCTATTAATTCCTTAGTTGATTTTCATTGTGATGCATACTAACTTTGCTGAGTACTAACCTTTTAAAACATTGGTGTGGACTCAACTAGTCTAATAAAGAGTCTGAACATTATGTACAAATACAAATACGAGAGAGTGGTGAAGATAATTGTCGAATACTTTTTTTTCTTTTTTGGAAACTAGCAATTACCTCCAATTTAATCTCGATAATCTCGTTCCTAGTTTGGATTAGTCCACTCGGATGCCTTCACGACATGTATAATTGGCACTATCTAAATTCGTTGTAGCGAAGCGGAGTGAACTAGTTTTAAGATCAGAAGTTACTCCTCCCTCAAATTGACTCCCCACTTTGACTTTTGTAGTACAAGTTGGTTGACGATAAGATGGGAAATCTGCAAAGGTACAAGTTACACAAAATTGCCATGATGGAAGGTTAAAAGCCTAGAGACGTAAGAAAAAAGACAGAACGGAGACATTCAAAAGGGTAGCAATATATTTCTCTCGAAAGCTTTACACGTAATTGTGCAATCATCCCTCAATTTAGCAGAAGGGAAACTTTACCTATACTTGTCACTTGAAAGCTTTACAAGTATTAGACCAAATCTCATCCGCAAAAAGCAGCAGAGCAGTAGATCTTGACAATGAACAGCCAATGACATAACTTCTACATCTCCTTCCCAGGCAAAGAGTCGTTAATGCTCTCTATCAAACTTTGATGCAAACTATACTTCTTGTTTATCCTTCAGCAACCCCTTAAAGAGGGTAAACTACTTAGTACCACATACACTAGTATTATTTGACAAGCTGATGTGAACTCCACCTGCTTAGTCCCAACCACCTGCAACAATAGAACCATGGTCAAATCCATATCCATTTGCACCAGCAGGAAAAGGTTCGGCAGCAACAGTGGCGGAGAAACTAGAAGTGAAAGGATTGGCACAACTGAAAGCACCATTAGGGGCATCATAAGGTTGAGAGATAGCCAATGCCCCAGCATACTGAGAACCATAATGGGCGTCGTAAGGTTGAGAAATAGCAATTGCATCAACATACTGAGCACCGTGAGGTTGAGATATATCAACTGCACCAGCATGGTGAGCACCATAAGAGGCATCATGAGGTTGAGAAATGGAAATTGCATCAGCATATTGGCTTGTATAGAAACCATTGACACTTGTATCCGCATCAGTACGAAAATCATGACCACCAAACTTGCTGCCACGGTGAGATCGACCACTACCGCCATAAGATGATGTTGCAGCATATTCAATAAGCCAGGTAGGAACTTCTTGATTTGCTTCCTGCATAAGCTCAGCAAGTGCCTTGGCAATGGGTAGGTTTTTGTCACTGAAAAATGCTGTTGCCAATCCAGTTTTACCAGCACGCCCTGTCCGGCCTATCCTGTGAACATAATCGTTTATGTCCTTTGGCAAATCATAGTTGATGACGTGAGTAATATGAGGAACGTCCAGCCCTCGTGCAGCAACATCAGTAGCTACCAAAATTGGAGTAGATCCAGTTTTGAAGGATCTCAAAGCTTGCTCTCTTTCCTTCAGTTTCATCGGGGGTGAATCAAAGCAGGAAGAGAAGAGGAACATAAGTTAATAACTTTCTTAATGGCTGATTTTACTACTTACAACGGTGAAATGATCAGTACGATATAAACCATATTCAGTTTAATTGAGTAAGTATTATCCAACTCCCAACATTTCAGAAGTCTTACTGTGTCCCTCTGCTTTCGTTTGAACCAATAAAAGCGGCAATTAGAAATTGAAGTAAAGATCATTGTCCTGGACTCTCTAAACACTTAGTGGGAACTGATAAGCAATTGCACTAGAAACGAAATTGGCAAATAAAGTACTTCAAGCACAGGAAAGCTGCATTTCGAATCCAGAATAAAGTGGTGACAAATTGAAATCAAAACTTGTTCGAGACCGTACTGCAGTGTTGTCAGATGTCGGATGCAATACAGCCGGAGAACAAATAATGAACAAGTAGGACAAAATCTTGGATAAGGAAAAATGAAGAACGTGGGTGAGACTAAGTTAGGAAGCCAACAGTCAACACACAAGTGAAAAATGAAGGATAGAATCTGCACACAAATGTTACCAGAAAATAAACAAATGAAGAGATAATTAACAGACCATTTGCACTTTGTCACCATGTATTGCTATAGCTGGAAAACCTTTCTTGGACAACCAGAGTTGTAATGCATCTGCTCCTCTCTTTGTCTCCACAAAAACTACTGTTAAAGCATGCTACATCAAGACAACAGCAGTTGATCAGTTGGAGAAAATGTCACAAATACATAGAAACTATAAATGTTCAACATAAGCATGCACACAATGGCAAATTGCGATGCCTGCATTACCACTCCCTGCATGCCTTGTGCCGTCTTTTCATGAAGAATATTCGTCAAATGACTTCTTTTTTCCTTCTCCTGGATAAGGTCTACTTTCTGAACAATCAAATCGGTGCTGGAACCAACTCTTCCAATAGCCAGAAATATGTACCTAGTGAGAAAATCTGACGCAAGCCTCTGCAAGCATTCGCGATAGTATGAGAATAGCTATGACCTAAATTAACAGAAGGCATGAGAAACTGGGTATGCAAACAAGTCATCATCACCTTATATACAAGTAATTTTAACGTGTCAAGAAGTGTAAAAAACTAGAAATGAACTTAAGTTCAAAAGCTGCTGCAGGAATCCAGCATACACAATATGCAACACTCAAAACATTGTTCTAGTAGCCTTTTCTTCTTTGATCTTATTCCTTTCATTGAAACTTCCTACTTTGCAGTTCACATGAGTAATGTTTAGATGTGTATGAATAAAGGGTCACTCATTCCACAAGTTGAAGGAGACTTTTCGATAAAAACTCAAAGAATTGAGACATCTGGAAGGAGATAAAAATCAAGGGATTGAGTGAGCAAACCTGTATCTCAGTTGGAAATGTTGCACTAAAAAGCATCGTCTGCCGAGCACCAGGTGGAGGCATCTCCATACGCTCAACAATCTTTCGGATCTCACGTTCAAAACCCATGTCCAACATCCGATCAGCCTCATCTAAAACCAAATACTTAACCATGCTCAGAGAAACTCTAGTCCTCTCAATCATATCCACCAAACGCCCTGGGGTGGCGACCAAGATGTCAACACCCCTTTCCAAATTACGAAACTGCAAAAAAAAAAAAAGATGATAGAACAAAATATCAGCAAGTAACGCATGAGCAAACCTGTATCTAAGTCCACTCATGTATGAGTAAGATTGTAAAAACGCTCTATCGCTACTCTGCTACAAAGTTCAGTCCGAGTCTGAGATGAGTGCCAATTCAGTTCTACACTGGAAACACTGGCATGCATGCTCATTGCTCAAGTAATTATGACCAAAGTGCCTACTCCTTTTGTATATAAAACTCTTGATGCAGCGTAGACGGCAAAATCAATGAAGCTGCTTCATCATAACACACAGAAATAGGAGGCTAAACAAACAGTAAAGCCCTAATGTTGCCATTGCTTCAACCATAGATCCTTTAAAGCAAACTTCAAGCAGTTCAACGCACAAATAAGATGGCAAAAACCACATAACCATACAGGTGAAAGCAGAACAAAGGAAAATAACAGAAAAATGGATAGCTGCAAACCTGCTCGGAGATCGGAGCCCCTCCATATGCAACCACAACCTTAACACCAGTCTGATATGAGAACTTCTTTACTTCCTCATGAATCTACCAAATTCGCAATGCAAAGATCAACAACTACATCATTCAATTGAACAATTGAAATTCCAAGCAAAACCATAGCGACTCAGGAAAAACACTATAAAAGCCAGAGAGGTACAGCTTTTATGGCAGTACATGCAATCCTCCGCAGGAATTTAGAAGTTAGAACTACCATAATCCATTATCTTTTACGCACATCAAGCAAAATCAACAAAAAGAATGGCCTTGAATACAGTAGGTACAACCCTCAAAAAAAAAATTACAAGCTAAATTACTACAATTAACGTTCCCGAGAAGACTAAGAAAGAGTACGTGGGCAAGCACATCCTTTAACATAAATTCTACTCATTTCCAAGCAAAATCAACTCTCAAGAATGTACCAAAATCGCAAATGATAAGCCATTACGACTAGTGTTGTCAAACGGGCCGGGCGGCCCGCGGGCTGGCCCGACCCGGCCCGGTTCTGGCCCGGGCTGGCCCGGCCCCGACGGTGAACAGTAACGGCCCCAGCACAGCGGGCCTGGGGCCTGGGCCTGGACCAGGCCGTCCATTGCTGTGAAAAAGCCCGGCCCGGCCCGGCCCGAAAACGGGTTTGGCCCGGCCCGGGTCTGGCCCGGGTCTGGCCCGGTCTGCGGCCCGGTCTTCGGCCCGGATCTGGCCCGGGGCTGGCCCGGTCTGCGGCCCGGATCTGGCCCGGGGCTGGCCCGGTATGCGGCCCGGGTTTGGCCCGGTTTTGGCCCCACTTGTTTGAATTTTTTTGTTTTTCCCCCCTTTCTTCCACCCCTTTTCCAAAATTCCACTTTTACCCCCCCAACAGCAATATAACGGCTAGTTTGGGGGGTATTTTAGTCTAACCTTATTTTTCAACTCCTTTACACTCTTACCCTCCCCAACAACTATAAACGGATAGTTTGTAGGGGTATTTTGGTCTTTTGTGAAGTTTCTAAAATCTATAAATTCACACCATTTCTCTCTAATTTTTCACACCAATCTTCTTACTCTCTCTTACCTAAACATTCTATATTTCTACAAGCTTTGCTACTATTTTCCTCTCCAATTACTACTCTTGCTAATTACTACTAGTATTTACTAATTAGTACTCTTGTTTATTAATTACTAGTCTTGCTAAATTCTTTTTAATTACTACTCTTGCTAATTACTACTAGTATTTACTAATTAGTACTCTCGTTTATTAATTACTAGTCTTGCTAAATTCTTTTTAATTACTAACTCTCTAATATTTGTTACTCGTTCATTCTTTTAATTGTTATTTCTTATTACTACTCTTATACTTGTGTATTTAGTCACTCTTACAAAGTTTAGCTCGAAATATGGCTGGATTATTGAAGAAAATGAGGCGTGCATCGTCATCACGAAAAACATCATCATCATCGCAAGCACCACCACCAGCACAAGCGCCAGCGCCACGGCCATCACAAACACCAATCCAAGCACCAACACAACCATTCGTTCCTGGACGAATGAGTACAGGCTGTATGATAGATACCCAAGCCAATTGGGAGTTCAATCAAAACATTCCAGATTTTGAATACACGCCTGATGAAGACCCCCCGCATTATAGTCAAGGACGCAGCTCGGTTGGCGAAGCTACTACTCCGTGGCATAATCTCAACCCTATGCCTGGTCATGATGAAGAAGGGCCGAGCAATGCCTCCGGTAATGAGCCAGAAGTCCAAAAGGGGAAAAAAAGAAAGCCGAGTGTTGGAATCATTTCGATGTAGTTACGGTGGACGGCATCCGAAAAGCTCGATGTAAGTACTGCGCTAAATTATTTTCGTCTGGTAGTGGTAATGGACATCTTAACAGGCATTACCCTCTGTGTGCACCTCGACAAGGCCACGTCGAACCTACCCAAACGCAGTTATCTTTTGACGGTAAGTTATTTGTTTATAATCAGCGAGAGCAAAGAGACGGTCTCGCTGAATTTGTTATTCATGATGAACAAGCCTTTTCTTTTGCCGATAATCCTAAGCACTCTAGATATATGAACACATACGTTCAACCTTTGTACAAAAAGGTTCATAGAAACACAACTAGATCCGATGCACTCCGACAGTACAATGCTGCTAAAGCACGCCTTATCGATTATTTCGATAAATTTGAAGGTAAAGTTAGTCTTACTTCTGATATTTGGCAATCTCCTTATACTTTTGTTAGTTATTCTTGTGTGACCGCTCATTGGATTGATGTAGATTGGGTTATGCACAAGAGAATCATCGCTTTCGAGCACTTCCCTTATCCGCACGATGGAATGAACATTGCTATTCTTATATTAAAAGCATGCACCACATTTAAAATTAAGGATAAGATTATGAGTGTTAGTTTTGATAATGCTTCTAATAATAAAGTTGCTGTTGCAGCTTTAAAGGAGACGCTTCAACCTGTACTTAATGGTGAATTATTTCATGTTCGCTGTGTTTGTCACATTATTAATTTAATTGTTCAAGATGGTTTAGCTGCTGCAGGAGATATTCTTCTCAAAATGAGGGGTATGACAGCGTATGTTAATAGCTCGAGTCCGAGAACACAACAATTTAAAACGTTGTGTGTTCAATATAATATGCCTCGCAGGAGAGCAGTTACAGATGTGGTCCACAGGTGGAACTCTACATACCACATGCTTTTACACATTCTGGCATACCGAGAAGTCTATACGCATTTTCTACTAACCCAGTTCCCAGCCGGCTTGCCAACTCAAGAGGAATGGCAGATGGCCACATACCTAGCTGAATTTTTGGAGGTATTCTACACGTCTACCAATTTATTGTCTGGTACGTACTATCCCACCTCTCCTCTCGCTGTAATAGAAATTCTCAAGATGGCTACAATGTTAACAAAATGGAGATATATAGGACCCTTTAAGGAAATAGTAAAAGTGATGGATCAAAAATTTAATAAATATTGGAGTAACTGCCTGTTATTTTTACTGTGGCTACTTGTTTAGATCCTAGGTTAAAGTTGCATGGCGTGAACGCCTCGATACAAGAGATATCGAAATTAATGTGCTACACAGCAGAGGAGACAACCGCATTCACAGCAAAAGTGAGCAAGAGGTTTGAGGACTTGTTCAACGTCTATCGTAATTCTGCTGACGTGCGCGGGCGAGCTACATCATCATCCACTGTTGAGAGGTATTATGCGCCATACCTTCAGGGCTTTGAACATCTAGTAGCAAGACAACTACCAGGTGAAGGTACTTCTAATTCGGCAGGTTCGTATACTTTTTCCTCTTTTAATGAGATTGGTGTATATGCAAATACTGATCATTATTCTGATTTATCAATGCAAGAACAGGTTAATTTTAATTTGTTAAATTTTTGGAAACAAAATCAAAACATGTATAAAACTTTATCCCAAATTGCACGGGATGTACTGCCAGTGCAAGCCTCCACGGTTGCTTCAGAGTCGGCATTTTCAGCCAGCGGGAGGGTTTTGGATGACAGGAGGAGTCGTCTTAACCCCGAGTCGCTCGAGCTATGTGTATGTTGGAAGGATTATCTTGATGCGAAATACCGCGAGCAAGATAAACCGATTGATGATAGGAAGAGCAGTGACTCGGATATTGAAGTACTTCTGGATGATTAGGTAATTTGTTTTTATTTTCCTCTTTTGATCCTTTTGGTTGACGTTGCAGATTTCTTGATCTTTGATTGCTGATATTTTGGATAGACATTCATTATTATTTTGATTGTTAGAATTTTAAGAATAAATTTTTTCACAAAATATACTTTTTTTTCATATATATAAAATAAATTTTTACAAGCAAGATATATATTTTTTCGTATATATAAAAAAATAGGTAACTTCGCCTGTTTGTTTACAAGCAGCCGGTCCCAAGCCCGGATAAAAGGAGGAGGGCCTATGAATACATTTATTATTTTTCTATATAAATTGTTATGTGTTAAGATTTTATTAATAAAGCTCATCAAGAAGAGTATGAAAATGTTTAACATATAATAAAAAATATAATGGCTAACAAATAAATATGTATATACATACATACATATATATGTATATTACTTATAATGAAATAAAAGGATAAAGATTAGGTTCGTTAAATTGTGAATATTGCCTAGAGATGAAATTTAAAATTGAATAACAAGAAGAAAAAAAAAAAAAAAAGGGCCCGGGCCCGGCCCAAGCCCGGCCCTAGCTATTGGGCCTAGGGCCTGGGCCTGGACTGGGCCTAGGTTTGCCTTCGGCAGGCCCGGCCCGGCCCGGCCCGGTTGGCAGCCCCCATTGGCCCGGCCCCGGCCCGGCCCCACAGCAGGCCCGACGGGCTTGGGCTGGGCCGGCCCAAGCCCGGCCCTTTGACATCTCTAATTACGACAGACCAAGGTACAACACTTGATGCAGCAAGTACAACCCTCCACATGAATATGCTACAAAATCACAGAAAACCTACACCATTCAGCATAAATTCCAAGCAAACCAACAAAGAAGAACCACAACATTAGTAGCAATGTAGAACTCCTGATGAATCAACCAAAATCAGAAAAAACAAACAACTATGGCAGACAAAGGTACAACACATGCTGCAGCAAGAACAACCCTCCACAACAATCCACCAAAATACAAAAAGACGCCGTCATATAACACAAATCACAAACAAAATCAACACATACGTCGCAAGAGCATATCAACGTACAACCCACAAAGAACAACGTACAACCTTCCAAAAAACCTCAACAAAAAGAAATACATATACAAACAAAAACAAAAACAAAAGGGCTTTAGTACCTGGCAAGACAACTCCCTGGTGGGAGACAGAATCAGAGCAAGAGGGTAGGCCACCCTCGCACCCCTCGCCCCACCGAGCCTCGGCTTCCCCACCACATTTCCCCTCAAAAGCCCACTTATAATAGGAAAGCAGAACGCTGCCGTTTTGCCAGACCCAGTTTGAGCACAGGCCATCAAGTCCCTCCCTGCCATTGCTACCGGTATAGCGTGCCTTTGCACCGGCGTAGGCTTCACATACTTGCACCTCCTGATGTTATTATTCAAGGCCTTGCCCATATCAATCTCTTCAAATGTCCTCACTGGGGGAGGAATATCCTCCCCACTCGCTTTCACCGGTATGTCCTCGTACGCATCAAACTTTACACCTCCTCCGCCGCCGTCCACAGCGTAGGATCCGGTGGCACCGCCGTCCACGGCGGCGTTGGGGGGTTTTTTCGGGGAGTCAAATGAGAAAGCGTTGACGGTGTGAAAGGGGTGGGAGGCTCTGGTTTGGGTCAGTGGGTCGTAAAAGTTGGCGGGTGGGTGGTGGGGGGCTGTGGCGCCGCCGGTCCAGGCGCGGCCACCACGGGCGGAGAGGCGGCGGCCGGGAAACGGGGTGGTGTTGCGGAGGTGGGGCGGGACGTAGGTGGCTTGACTCGGGCGGCTCCTTCTGGACATTACCTCGGTCCATGACTCGTCCTCCATGGCTGACTGGGAGACACAAAGCCCTAGGTGACGATAAGAGCTTCAAAAACTTGATGAAAATGGCGGAGACGAAAAACCCAGAAGTGTAAGGGGACTGTGCTTGGTGGGATAGCGGAAATGGAAGGCTGATGTGACCCTGTATGTGCAGATACTGGGGGGTTGTGTGTGTGCAGGTCTAGAGGTCGATAAAGGTCGTATGTACGCGAAAATGGTGAGCTTCGGAACCCTAATTTTCGTTGCACGGAATTCGAGGAGGCAGAGGGAGTGGAAATCAGGGAGTGGTGGGGGTAGAGAGAGAGTTGGGGGAGAATGTTCTTCGAGGGAGTTGGAGTTTTTATTGGGCGGAGGTGGAGGGGTTGGGAGGAAAGGGTGACTCTCATTTTGGGACGCGTGGGAATCAGATTTTGAAGGGAAAAAAATATATATGTCCTCCATTTTCGCATCTTATTTTGCTTTTCTACCCATTCGATATCTCTAAATTTATATTTTATTTCAAACATTGAACTTGATAATGTGTAAATAAACGCGCGGTTGTAAGGTGTGAAAATAGACTTAATCCTGAGCACTATCTCCATACTGTATGTTGTTCTATGAGATTGTACAGTGTAGAATAACGATTAGTAATTTGACAATTCAATGCTAACACGTTATATCCATCTCTTGGATTTGGCGGAGATCCCTGATACCATCGCTTCTATTATGTATGACTTTTGTTTTATGCTATCAGATTTTCATCAGATCAGTTTCGACAGAGCCACGCCGTTTCAGATTAAGAAATCCAGATATTTAGCTGCTTTTTCCTACCATGCACGTGTTACCGTCTTCCAGGATTGGGTGCATGACTTTTTGCTGTAACGAGATCTCTATTTTCCGTTTTATATGCGCGTGTCTTTTGCTTTGTATTAATTCTAGCTCTGTTGGCAAACCCTTGTAACTTTGATCAGGGAAGTGTAGCTTTATGTTTCTTTATCTGTAATCATCACGAGGTGCTAAACTCTTTTCATATTTATGACATTCTACTTTATACCAAAAAAAAAATGTTAACACGTGAACATACACTTAACAGTTTTAAAACCGGATGTTTGAAAACTCTAAAATCATTCACAAGGTATGAAGGAGGTGCCTACACCAAAATTCCCTTTCATGACACCAAGAAATGCCGTGACTGAATATTTGTGACAACGCTTTTTACATAACGTCATTTTAAAATCTCATCCGGTGTTCTAGTGCCTCAACCCGGTTTAATCATTACAGTGACTCAATTATCCTTTCATTTTCCTTCTCAACACGTCAAGTTTGACATAAACCGATTACAGAGATTATTTATACAATCATCAATCCAGAATTGTCTCTGGACGCGATCAAACAAAGCATCAAGGAAAAATTAACATTTCGAAATGCTGAGAACCAGCAGATGCTCAAATTGAACCAACGATTCTATGTTGAGATGCAATCATTTAACAATGTGACCCAAATAGGTTGTCACCATTGTCATATAGTTGGACAAGTTTACCTTTCTGATTATGCAAATTGTAAAGAAGGTGACAGAAAAGATGATATCGACCTTCTGTTGGTTTCTTGGACTGAAAAAAAGGCACTGCACAATAGAGGCAAATATAGTACACTTTGCCACTGCCAAGGTGCCCCTTTTCTGGCTGCCTGTGGCTAGTCTGTGCCTAGTGAAAATGGGGTGCCCTTTGTCCCCCGCAACAGATTTCAGCACACGCGCGCAAGCAACAGCGGACGCGCGTGGAGGCCGTCCGGTGAGCTTAACGGTTGTGAGGGGCAAAATGGGAATTACAAGTTCCTTGAAAATGCTTGCAGCGGAGGACGGACGGAGGCTGAATGC
The DNA here is from genome assembly GCA_033070095.1 of Escallonia herrerae. Lineage (NCBI taxonomy): Eukaryota > Viridiplantae > Streptophyta > Magnoliopsida > Escalloniales > Escalloniaceae > Escallonia > Escallonia herrerae. The sequence goes on from JAVXUP010004501.1 coordinate 27,047, forward strand.
GGCGAATTGAAGCGCATTTATCCATCATGCATGATCACAATGGGAGACGTGCGTCTACGTCACATCACAGTTGCACTCCATTGACCAAGTTTTAAATTTTGATTTTTTTTTCTATTTCATATGAAATATATTCTCACCTTTCCACGTAAATTATATATATATATATATATATATATATATATATATAAATAACTTTATAAAAATTAATCACATTTAAACTAAGAAGATTTTATATACATTTTTATATTTTTTAACTCTTCACCGACTCATTTTTATTCTCCTGACACACCTTCTTACATTTTATTATTCTATCTATATTTAACACTCCACAAACTAATTTTCTCTCTTCTGACTCACTCTCTCTCCGAAAGATAAAATAAAAAACATATAATATATAACCTAAATTATTAATATTCGTACAAAGTCAAATTGACCGATTTATGTGGGACGAAGGAAATAATATAAAAGGAAAACCTCTTCCAGTGTAGCACTTCTTTAATGTTACTAACTACTTATCTAAAATGGTGATAAGTGACATTCTAATAATCTTTTTAAAAAATGATACAAATACAAATCTTAAATGAAGTATATAACTACCTATAAAGACATGTTTGTTTTTCATAATTTAAATTTCATTAAGAAAATATAGTTAAAATAAATTAAAATCCCAAACTTAATATTACAAAAATAAACTTTATCTTTGCACATGTTTGGTTTTAACAATTTTAATCTATTAAAAAACTGTAGTTAGAATTAAATTTGATATGATGATAATATTTTGTTGACTTCTTTTGCCGCACGCATGACTAACTTATTTTTCTGCAATTTAAGATTCATTTTATCGAATACGATAATAAACACTCATACGTAATTTTTTTTAACAAAATTGATATTATCGACTTTATTTTTGCACATGTATCGCGTGTGCCGTGATGACTCATAATAATAATTAATAATCACTATAGAATTTTTCGCTAATACTTTCACTGACAATTCTTAACAATATTTTTTTGACGTCACTAAAAAAAATTCACCTTTTATTAAATGTCGCTATATGAGGGGTAAGAGGAAGATTCTTTTGATTCAGATGGTAACCAAATCTTTTTCTTAATTTTCAATATATAATTTAATTACAGAGATCGATTTAGTACATTATGTGAAGCTGATGTATATACTATCTTACGCAAAATACTACGGAGTACTTTGTTTTAAAATTTTGACTTGAAAAATGAACATTTAGCCCAATTAGCATGGGCTATTTAGAGCGACTTTCTCAATGACTAATGCTACTGATCAACATGATTGCACGGGCATTACAGGGTGCAACGGCCATTTATGGGTGCCAGCAGTAGTAAGTTATTGGCTTTGTGTGACTAATGTGTGATTGTAACTTCGTATAGAAATTAATCCAAAAAGCCAAAGTGCTAAAGCAAAACATGTGCGAAAGTATTTAAGTCAAGATTAATTCGCGATAAAGGAAAAGGTCTACACGGTATATATATTGAAGTATAAATTATTATGTTTTAATGTGAAATTATATCTCTGCAAAATGGAAGAGCTGAAAAGAAGGTAAAAAAATATCTTTCCAAAACCGACGTCGATGCATATGTGGCATAGTAAAGGAATTGTTTATTACTCTCTCCGTTCCAAAAAATGATGGAATTTTTGTTTTGAACAGTACTAGAAAAATTGATCACTTTTCAATTAAAAAAGATTTTGTATGTGTTGTTCATGTTTATCTCTTTTTACACTTTTTTTATTCGATTTCTCTTTCCAATTATAATCATTCACCAACTCATTTTCTTTCTCTTGACCTACTTTTTTCCCCTTTCCCTCTCAGGATATCTTAAATAAGTGTGCAAGTCAAATATGATCAAATTGGGATAAAGAAAATGTTATACTAAATTTTACAAAAGGGCTAGCGTGTATAGTAAATGAACACATTACAACTATGCATGGTTCTATCTCTTTTACAAAGAATTCTACAATGAGATGTTGGCAAATAAGGAGTTACCATAGGTTTCTTCGTCGGTACGAACACCAAATACAAAACAATTTTGTTAATCATTTTTGGACGTAAAATACATTAAAGAATGTGTTTTCGTAAAGGGGGCATCTGTATTCAAAATGTAAAAAAATTGTATGAGATTTCCCTAATGTTAGGGTTTAATGACACTAACTAACGGTTTTGAATGACAGAGTCATTTCATACTATAAAAATACTGATACTATAGTTTCTCTTACTCTCTCCACAGTCACCATAGCCCCTGGCTTCACTACACTGGCCACCACACTCGCACACCATCGACAACAACTACAATAGCAAATTCTAGACAAACTCTATCAAACACTCACCTTTTCAACGCAAACACACAGATCTACAAATATGCATATGCAGATGCACGCACAAAGGCAAACGTACACACATTACAAACAATAAATATGTGCTTTTATCTGGGTCATGCGTGTGCGTATGAAAGGAGATTTGGATGTGCACGTGTGTGGGTGCTTGTGATTATGAGTTTGAAATGGTGAAAGGAAATATATGAGTTAGATTGGATTTTTTATGGTGTTCAATCAATTTGCTTGTATGTGGTATGTGTGTGAAATTTGTGTATATGCGTGGTAATGTGCAAATCTGTGTACGTGTATGTGCACTTCAGAAGGTGTGCGTTTATGCGTGCGCATATTGGTGGTGATGTTGTCCTGGTGATTAGTGAGGTTAGGATATTGCGGTGTTGTGGTTGCCGATGTTCGAGTGATGCGGTGGTAGTGGTTGATGAAGACGAGGTGGAGCTATGGTAGAGGTTGGTTGAAAGGGCAGATCTAAGTATGAGAGAGAATAAATAGGAAAAGGATGGAGGGAAATTATCTCTTTTTACACAAAATTTGAACGCCATCCTTATTCAGTCTGGTCAAAGGACACAAGTACTATAATGGTAAAATACAGTCATAGAATGTATTTTTTTCTCTAACTCTAGAGCTTAGTGATATTATCCTTTCTTGAATTGAGTACTTTTGTTTTCCTAACAACTTTTTTGATTATTTTTCCTAATTACCTTTTTAATGTCACATGGAGCTCAAACTTTTGGCAAACAAGATAAGCACCAATAAGGGATTGGTTTAGCGGACCTCATGATTTCAACCTAGACACACCACCTGAATTCGAGTCCCTTGCCCGTCGCTTCTTGTTGAGGACAAACTTACGTCCTTACCTTGCATGTCGAGAGTTTTTAGTGCACTTTGGCCTTGACATAGGTGCGAGAATCGAGGGCTCAGATGTCTGTGGTGACCTTGTAGGTCCTTGAGGCGCTTCCCTGCCGATTAGCTCAGAGCCTTACTATCTGAGCATTTTATATACCAAAAATAATAATAATAAAGAGAGATAAGCTACTCCATCTATTAATTTTACTTTACCTTTTTCCACTAATAAGTATGTCATTGACCAACTTAACTCTTGAAGTGAAATGGAGTATCAAATTTCTCTAACCGTTCATTGTTACGAAACAACAATATTAATGATCGCCTATTTGGCAACATAGAAAAGCCCAGTAATGATCTAATTTTCATGTAAGATGTGCTAATTAAGAAAACTAAATCAAATATGTTCTTCATCTTTCGAGAAGCTTAACAAACTTCACCATTAGTTACGTTCGACATGTCCTCCTTTCGTGCTTTTACAGTCCGTATAGACTTACAGATGGCTAACATCAAGTTCATCAACTCCGGTCTTTATCAAGGTTTGTGAATATGAAATTTTTTTATTGCTAACCGAGTCATAAGAATATAGATGGTTATTTCTATAGTAACAGTTATTTGGCTTTATAACTTTTATGGTCTAATCCTAAAACTGTACCCTCAAGTTTACCCCTAGTACAATTTTAGTACTCAAGTATGAAGATGTGACAAAAAAGTACCTAACTTTTAAAAAGCGTACCAAATCAGTAACTCACCTAATGGAGGATAGATGCCGTTAAAAAGTCAGAGGGATATGACTGACATTATGAAAAAAGGACATAAAAC
>JAVXUP010004502.1:0-31063 GCA_033070095.1 Escallonia herrerae
AAGACAGAAAACGGGTAAGGAGAAATAGAGGGCAGCCGACCCTAGAACGGGCGGAGCCTCTTCCAGATCTGGGCAGCCCCATTTCTGGCCATATATGCAGTCGCCGACGACAACTCCGGACCACGCCTTCACCGAACACCATCGCCAACACCTCCGTGACCTCCATGCCGTAATCAATGCACTGCTGCCACCACCAAGCTGCCATGTTTCCACTGCCGCGGGCAAAGCCATAATCAGTCAAGGGCTACAAACGGCCGCTGTAGCCATCACGACTTCGGCCAGAGGCCAATCTCCCCAACACAGCAGGCAATTACCATGGGTATCCCTTCTTCTTTGATTGCCCCAGCAATTTTCTCTGCCACTGTTACAACAAGCTGCCGAGGACCACCTCTGCACCACCACCGAACCACCAGTTTTCCATGGCATGCACTGCATGACCTCTAATGCACTCCCTTTAATCATAACCACCTACATACACACGTCATCATAGTCACAATATGTCTATGGATTGAACCTTGTTTGATCTTGTTATGGGTAAACGAATTAGATGGTCTCATTTGGCAAAGGTTCGTCGATGGTGAATGTGTGGCTGTGTGGTAAATTATGTGGTTGTGTAGTGTGTGTGCAGGAGTTTGCGCAGAAGTGTGTGTAAGAGAGTGCATGATGTATATTGTGTGCAGATATGCTATGCAAGTGTGTCCACATGAGTATGTGTTTATGTGTTTGTGCGGCAAAATTATGTGCGTAAAGAAGGTGTGTGTGCACAGAAGTTTGTGGGCACAGGTGGGTCTGTTGTGCTGAGGGCTATGTGTTGTGGTGTATTTGTGTATGACGATGTACATATTGTCTGTATGTGTTGGTGGTGTTGTGATTTTGGTGGCTGTGCAGGATGGTAATTTTAGCGACGGTGTTGGCGGTAGATGAAATGGAATGAATTAGGTAGTGTGTGTGTGTACATCTGTAGGTGTACAATGTGCGTATTTGGCATGCATGTAGAATTGTTGTTGTCAGATGACTGTGTGTAACTGGTTGTGTATATGGCGATGTGAATTGGGATACGGTAGTGCGTATAGTGTGTATTTTCGTGTGTAAACAATGTATGTGACTGTAGTAGTGCGATGGGTGTACGTGTACGGCGTGGTGGGAGAATGGTTATGTGGTATTGGTACAACTAATTGTTTATGTTGGTTACATTTGCAATGTGAAGGGTGAGTATTAGGTGCTTGGACGATTTCGGAAGTGACGGGTTACTTTGGGAAAATCAATTGGTAAAGTTGGGCTGTACGTCTATGTGGTATGGTAAGTACGTGATGTTGTGTACCATATGCGTACATGGTACAGGTGTACCGTATGCTTGGGAAGGTGTACCCTATGCATGTATGTGTTTTGGACAAGAAAGCGCATAGGTTATGAGGATAAAATGGGAATGACTAGCATGAGCTCTAGAGTTTGACTGCGGCAATTAGTTGCGTGAAGAGTTGTTCAATGGGGATGTTGTGGCATGATTGACGATGCCTGGGTTATAGCAAAGCTGGAGACATGGAGAAAAAAAAGAATGGCCTTGACCATTCTTTTGACCAAATGTAGCAGCGAGACTGTCGCTCCAGAGACCTTGATGTGGGAAATGCGTAGCGTCAAGTAAGTGACCCTTCGATTCAACTAGTATTTTTGTATGCAACGTATATGTTCATCTACTGTTAAAAAAATGTGTTGCTTATTAGTATTGATCGTTTTAAGTACGTTTAACTGCTCTGGCTTAAATTACCAAAAAGGTTTTAGTGTTTTATTCTCGTCAAAGAAAAACTGGACCAGCATGTAAATGATGTTTTGCCTAGAAACTGAAATGGAACTCGGATTTGAAATGTTTTGTATTGACGTTATTGTGAATATTGAACATCTTGATAATTATTGAAGGGGTGTAAGGATGGTTGAGAATTAATTGATGAGTGATTTTGTTCACGATGAACCCAAAGGAGGTTTTTGGTTTACTCTATTGTTGTGCTCTATATCCACAGGGGAAAGTTGGATTTTGGGCCCTGGTCAACGGGGCTTGTACGTTGATGTACAGTACTGCTGCTCGTGGTTCGCCCATGCGTCCACAGAATTTTATCCCGGATGGAGGAGGGATTTTGGGCCCTAGTCAGTGGGGCCTGTACGCTGACCGTAGCATATCGTTTGAGCTAATGTTGGAATCGAACTGGTTGTCATGAGTTTTGTGCTAATGATTTTATACTTCAGCTTTTAGTTTAATGCACTATATTTTGTTTTACCTGATGATTATCAAATCTATGATTTTAGATATCTTAATGATGCTATAATATAAGTGAGTTATTTTCTGACATGCTATGGTCCAGCTAGTTGAATCATTGGTTACTTACTGAGCATGTGGAAGCTCATCCCTTACTTATCATTTCAGGTTTGAAAGTAAGGTGATGGTGACGAGCATAGGAAGGAACAATTTGGCACTGAGCTCCAGAGACTGTATTGGTTGAGTCGCTAAAGATTTAGATTGTTGGGTTAGTTTAGTTTTTAACAAATCAGTGTTATGATGAGTGTTAGCATAAGTGTTGTATACAAGTATGAAAATGTAATTTAAGTTGTAAAAGTTTTAATTTCCGCTGCGGCATATGTTGGTTTTAGCGAGTAAGGCCTGGCAGAGCCCTCGGTTGGAGTCCATAGGGTCTGCGGCCGGTCACGTGCCTAGCTCGCAGGCCTGCTCGTGGGTTCGGGTCGTGACACCTACCCCGGAATACCCATGTGACTTGAAGACTGTCAGAGCTCTCCTCGAGACATGGATCAATGACAATGCCATAACCCTGCCCAATGTCAATGCTGAACCTACCCCGGAAAACTTAGCCCATCCCAACTACTGCCCCTATCATCGGAAGGTCGGTCACGGCCTCAAGTGGTGCAGGGGCCTCAAGTTTGTCTTCACTGACAAGATTGCGTCCGGAGAACTCAAATTCTAAGTGCCGGACATATGACCCACCCAACCAAGCCTTGGCATGCCTTAGTGCATTTTCCACACTTGTAATTTTTTCGTTCATTTTGCAAGTTTCCATGTACGTCATACCCATGTATCAAGGCATGTCGCCTATCCTTCATTATCAATGAAGTTACATTTTCCAGACTTAGAAAATTTTCAAGCTACATTGCTCTTGCACAAGTCTACTGACACCACTCTTGATACCATCACCCACTACCTTGGGGGCTTCACCGCTTCCCAACCCCTTCGACCTCACATTGCCACGACTTGGTAAGTAGTGCGTGGGGTGGCTCGAGCCGTGCTACTACAGTCGCATCATCATCCCTCATTCACTTTTCTTGACACTTAGAAAGAAAAAAAATCATTTTTTTTGCAACCGGTCATCGATGATCACCCTCTGCTGTCTCCCTCGACACCCTTGTCCGAGCTCAACACTTTGAAAATTTCACACCCCCTTCATACTCCTCCCTCTCACCCTGCCTGCTCGTGGTCGGGCACTACCCTCTCACCCTCGTTCTACACTTAGAAAATTTTTCACATAATTTTCATATCCCTCCCACCAACCCCCTCACTCTCCCTCTAACATTTTCCTCCCCTCACTCCCACTATCCCGCTCCTCTCTCTCTCTTCATGAACATTGTGAAAACCTTAAAAAAAAAATTAACCTTGACCGCCGTGCATTGCCGGGCACATGTGCCCGTCGTGGACTGCCCCCGCATTGCGACGCCCATCGCCCGAACATCATCTTCGCGACTCCCGTCGCCCGGACGTCACTCCGCGACGCCGGTCGCACGGACGTCCCCTCCATGACCCCAGTCGCCCGGACGTCCCCTTCGCGACCCCAGTCACCCAAACTTCATCTCTATGACCCCCGTCGCCCGGACTTCATCTCTACGACCCCCATCGCCCAGACTTCATCTCCGCGACCCCCGTCGCCCGAACTTCATCTCATCGACGCCTGTCGCCCCGACATCATCTCCGCGACCCCCGTCGCCCGGACGTCATCTCCACGACCCCCGTCGCCCGGACATCATCTCCACGACGCCCGTCGCCCGAACTTCATCTCCGTGACGCCCGTCGCCCGGACTTCATCTCCGCGACACCTGTCGCCCGGACATCATCTCCCCGATGCCCGTCGCTCAGACATCATCTCCTCAACGCCCGTCGCCCGGACATCATCTCTACGACGCCCGTCGCCCGGACTTCATCTCCTCGACGCCCGTCGCCCTGAGTTGCCCCTCCGCAAAAGCCACACGCAGGGGGCTTATGTTCCCAACCTATTGTGGTCGCACACAAAGGTCCACTTGGAGTCCCATTTTGCATGACACGTCCGCACAAGCACAGTATTCAACACTTCAAACCAGTCAAAGTGCGCGCGCCCAAGTCACGTGCATTCTTTGCTTCACATGCCTCACGCGCGCCTTAGTCACCAATTATTTTACGTCAACGTCAATGACGTTAGCGCGACCGTCACACTGAGACCACCCGAACACCTTTTCATCAAAAGCTTTGATCGACGGCGCAACCGAAATGATGGGGTCAAGGGCAAAGACCTCGGCCAACCCCATGGGGTCAGCCTCGGCCTCCCCCAAGGCCATGGGGTCGGCCTCAGCCTCCATGGGGGGTTGGCCTTGGCCTTCTCCCCCGGTTGTTCACTCTTCTCGCAAAGTCCCTTTCGCGCTTTGTTAGCTTTATACACTTCATATGTGACTTTGGCACCTTGTTCATCACGTGGGTATGATTCACGTCGACACGCTCGTCGCAACGCAACTTTCAGATTTGTCATTGCCCATCAAAACACCTTCGGTCGACACGCCCAAAGTTCACTAAAAGGGGATTGGCCTTGGCCTCCCTTCATGGGAGTTGGCCATTGGCCTTGGCCACCCCTTAGGGTCGGCCTTGGCCACAACAAGGGGTCGGCCTCGGCCTCCCTAGGGGTGGTGGTCTTGGCCTTCCCCCCTCCCGCGCGCACATGTTTTCTCAAGACTTTGCCCCTCCGCGATGTTTACGGACGTTCGTACACCAACCTCCCAACGTTCGTCGCAGCACCACTTTCATAACATGTGCCTCGGCACCAAGTATTGTCTCTGTGATGTTCGTCGCCGTGCCCATGTGCCACTTCCATAACATGTGCCCCGGCACCAAGTATTGTCTCCGCGACGTTCGTTGCCGCGCCCGCGCGCCATCTTCATGATACGTGCCCCTGGCACCAAGTATTGATTCGCGACGTTCATCTCCGCGCCACCTTAAAAACACGTGCCCCGGCACCAAGTATTACTCCGCGACGTTCGTCACCGCGCCCATGCGCCATTCTCATGACATGTGCCCCGGCACCAAGTATTGTCTCCGCGACGTTCGTCGCCGCGCCCATGCACCACTTCCATAACACGTGATCAGGCACCAAGTGTTGTCTCCGCGACGCCCGTCGCTGCGCTCGTGCGCCACTAACACAGACATGCCCCACACCATGCACACCATGCCTTGGTCGTGGAACATGCTTCGACCCACTCTCCGGAGTGTGCAACACCGCGGGGATATGCGACTCCTCCGAGACACTATCTTCACCAGGGAGCTCTTCAACTCCCCTTCTGCCAGGTAGACGGCTCCTCCGGGATGCTACCTCGGCCAGTCGGGTAGACTGCTCCTCCGGGATGCTACCTTGACGCGCTCTGAGTGCTCCGGCACAAGGACTCACCGCGGAGATAGGCGACTCCTCCGAGACACTATCTTCGACAGAGAGCTCTTTAACTCCCCTTCCTCCAGGTAGACGACTCCTCCGGGATGCTACCTCGGCCAGTCAGGTAGACGGCTCCTCTGGGATGCTACCCTGACTCGCTCCGAGTGCTCTGGCACAAGGACTCACCCCGGGGATAGGCGACTCCTTCGGGACACTATCTCCACCAGGGAGCTCTTCAACTCCCCTTCCGCCAGGTAGACGACTCCTCCAGGATATTACCTCAGCCAGTCGGGTAGACGGCTCCCTCGGGATGCTACTTTGACGCGTTCCGAGTGCTCCGGCACAAGGACTCACCATGGGGATAGGCCACTCCTCCGGGACCCTATCTTCGCTAGGAAGCTTTTCAACTCCCCTTCCGCCAGGTAGACGGCTCCTCCGGGATGCTACCCCGGCCAGTCGGGTAGAGGGCTCCTCCGGGATGCTACCTTGAGGTGCTTTGAGTACTCCGACACAAGGACTCACCGCGGGGATAGGCGACTCCTCTGGGTCACTATCTTTGACAAGGAGGTTTTCAATTCCCCTTCCGCTGGGTAGACGGCTCCTCTGGGATGCTACTTTGGCCAGTCGGGTAGACTGCTCCTCCGGGATGCTACCTTGACTCGTTCCGAGTGCTCCGGCATAAGGACTCACCGCGGGGATAGGCGACTCCTCCGGGACACTATCTCTGCCAGGGAGCTCTTCAACTCCCCTTCCACCAGGTAGACGGCTCCTCCGAGATGCTACCTCATCCAGTCAGGTAGAAGGCTCCTTCGGGATACTACCTTGACTCGCTCCGAGTGCTCCGGCACAAGGACTCACCGCAGGGATAGGCGACTCCTCCGGGACACTATCTCTGCCAGGGAGCTCTTTAACTCCTTTTCTGCCAGGTAGACTGCTCCGCCGGGATGCTACCTCAGCCAGCCAGGTAGATGGCTCCTCCGGGATGATACCTCGGCCTACGGAATAGGCGACTCCTCCGGGGAGCTCTTCACTCCCCTTCAGCCAGGGAGACGGCTCCTCTGGGATGCTACATGGCCCCTCAGGTAGACGGCTCCTCCAGGATGCTACCTTGACTCGTTCTGAGTGCTCCGGCACAAGGACTCACCCACAGGATAGGCGACTCCTCCGGGACACTATCTCCGCCAGGGTGTCTTCGTGACTGGCCTACGTGCTTCGGCACTGGGGGCTTGCATTGGCACCCCTATGGACTATGACCCCCTGGACACTCTGAGACGGGAGCAAGTCTTCTGAGGGCATCGCGCCTAGTCTGCCTGGCAGTTGGGCGTCGGGTCTTCCCCACCACTGCTAGGCCTGTGGGACTCTGCACGGGCTTGGATTAGAGGCTAGATCAAGGGGGTTCTCTGGCCACACCGACGCTGTGGGAGTCAGTATTTTCGTACAGACAGAGCGATGCTGTGTGGGGCATGTTGGGTGATTATGCGATTCGACAGTCCGTGGAGCACCGACAGCTGTGGACCCCTAGGAGACGTGTCACTCCCGGGGAGCGGCACGTGTCGCGTGATGACATCATCATCTCAATCTCTATAAATAGAGGTTTTGAGAATTCATTTGGACAATTGGACATTTTCAGAACACTTTCACTTTCTCACTCTAGAATCCTAAAGAGAAAAACATACAGGACCCTAACTCTAGACCTAAGCATCAGACTGTGACTGTCATCGTGTATTCACTTTACGCCATCACCCTCGGGGCACTATCACCCTCAGGCTCTGTCTGGGAAGCCTTTGGTCTCTGCCCTTGCTGTGTCCCACATCATCACACTTGGCATCTGACTCGAACTGCATTCCTTGTTGCACTCCCACGTTGACTGTAAACCCACTTTCCTTGTCATCACATAGATTTGCATTTTCTCTCTCCTTGTTTCTCTCTCTTTTTGCCGTTTATCTCTGTGTCCCAGTTTCTACCCACCTGCGATCTAACCTACGGTGAGCCCGCCTCACGGCGACCCACTTCCGATGACACCCTGCACATCCCACTGATGTCGCGCCACCTCTGACGACACCCTGCATATCCCACTGACGCTGCGCCACCTCCGACGACACTCACGACCTCACCAACTCCGGTTAGATCTACAACTTTGGTAAGATTTTAAAATTGTCTCAATCATGCTTAGTTTTTAGCTTTACTAAATTTGCTTGATTTATTGCTTTACTCGTCTCAATTGTTCTTAATTTTGAGCTTGATTTTTTGCTTTAATGGGTTTGGATTCTATCCTGTCGATTTTGTATTTTGAGCTTGGGGTGGGAGGGGTGTTTGAATGAGCTGGTGGTTCATCTAGGTGGTGGTTTGTTGGTTGATAGTGGTTGTCTCTTGGTATGTGAATGGTTGTTCGAGGTGGTTCCTTAGTGCGGTTGTAGCTTAGATGGTGGCTGTCTTTTCTGTTAAGGTGAAAGAAAAAGAAAGAAAATACAAAAGAAAGAAGAAGGAAAAAAGCAAGTGACGGACAAATGCGTAATCGACAACACAGTCCCTTTTTTGGGCAGTTAGGAAAGCTATGGAATATCTTAACCTACATAAAATAGGAAAATGTACTATTAACTAACACACACACACACACGCCCCGCACGCACAGTGTGATACCCCGAAAATACCAGAAATTAATCTAACCGTGAGTTTGATTAATTAAGGGGTGTTATTTTTATTAAGTAGCAATATGTTGTTGATGATTAAGTGTTAGGTAGCTAAATAAGGGATTAGTGTGGCCTTGGGGGTTGAAATGTAATTTTGGAAAGTTAAGGGGCAAAAGTGTAATTTTGGAAAATGATGAACGGGATGCATATATTTATTACGTAGCATCATTTTGATGATAATGAGGTGTTAGGGGGCTACATGGTTGGTTAGGGTGATTTTGTGGTCAAATTGTAATTTTCTAAAGTTGAGGGGTCAAAATGCAATTTTGGAAACTTGAGGGGCCAAAGTGCAAATTTGAAACTTTGCAAAATGTGTCATAACCTGATGAAATAGGCCATGCACGATGGCCACCTCCTACTTGCTATAAGCTGAGTCATGCTTGGAAATTTTAAAATACTTTGGGATAAGATTCATGGGGTTTAAATTATCAAGAAAAGTTTTGGGGAGGAAACAGAAATAAGAAGAAGTGAAGAACAGCTGAAAACGTGCACAGCAGCAGCCACGGGAAGGAAGGAAAAAGATAAGGAAAGAAAGGAAAAAATAAGAAAGAAGAGAGGAAAGGAAGGAAAACAGGTGGAATCCAAACCCTGATGGGGTATGATTTCGAACCCTAATCGTGAAAAATTGTGAGGAATTTAAGATGAATATGGATTGAGTATACATATATATGTATATACATTTAGGTGTGTATGTATATGATTGGGGATGGAAAATTTGTAATGGATTCTTGTTGAGATGGTGTTATATAAGAATCTAAAACAACAAGGAAGGAGAAACTATTTAGGGTTTCAAATTTGGCATGGTTTCAACGTGCGTGGGTGTGTGTTTCAGTGTGTTTTAGTGTGTGTTCTTCAACTGGTTCATGGGTTTGAATTCAATTGGTTTAATTGTGCGAAATTGATGCATAATAATGAGTTTAGGGCATGAATTTGGTGTACTATAATGTGTTTAAGTGATTTAAGATGAGTTATGGAGGAGATTCATGTGCGATTGAAAGAGAAACTAGGTGTGTGAAGGTTGAAGGCTGAAGAAGACGAGTGTGTGTGCGTGAAGGTGAAGTAGTGTGTGTTTAATGTGAATAGTGACTGTTTTTGTCACTAAAGGTGAAAATTAGTTAAACAGCTTCTAATCTGAATTTTTAAAAATAGTTAAGGTCTGATTTAGCCAAAGTACAAAAAATAGACCCTCGTTATTTTTAGGAGACCTGTATCGTGGAAAAAATTTTAGATTTTTTCGAGGTCGGGAAGGGGGTGAACGGACGCGGAAAGTTTGAAACTTTAAGGTAAAATTTAAAATATCAAACGAACGCGATTTTGTGCAAAATTTAATGGAGACCTTAAGATGCTGAGAAGATCCATTTCTCAAGATTTTGGGTCATTCCAAAGTTGTTAGTTATTTTTTGGCCAAACAGGCTTTTAAACGCTAGGTCTGGACACCGGTTCGGAATTTTTGGGCAAAAATTTTGTAAAATACTTTTTAGCTCAAGAATGAATTCAGGAGGCTTAAAATAGCATTTTAAAGCACTTTTGAGATTTTTCTGAGACCGGAAACCCTCAGGGGCATTTTGATAATTTGCCACCTGGATAGGGGTATTTTGGTAAATTTCTCGGTAAAGTTTTTCAAAGGACCTTTTAGTCCGAAAAGGGTTGTAAAACACCTAAAAGGTTGCTTTGAAGTTGATTCGTGGCGTTGTGGTGATAGTGAACCCCGGGGGCATTTTGGTAATTTGCCACCAGAGGGGGTATTTTGGTAATTTTTTCTATAAAATGCTTTGAAGAATTGTTGGTTTGGGAAGGGGTGTAAAACATTCAAAAAGTTGTTTTAAAATTGTTTTGAGATGTTTGTTAGGACAATGGCCGCTAGGGGGTGTTTTGGTAATTTTTCCTTTAAAATTTTTGAGGGAATATTTGGTTTATAAATGATGTAGTACATCTAAAAAGTAGTTTTAAAGCGGTTTTGGGGTGTTTGTGATGTAGCGGCCATCAGGGGGTATTTTGGTAATTTTCCATGTTGGCGCTAATTTTTTGAGAACTGGCATAATTTAGCGTTCGGAGGGGTGGGAAGCGAGGAATAGTGGTAGTATGTCTAAAATGAGGGTTGTTATCGATAATAAGTCAATAAGGCTAGATTAAGGATCCGATTATCAGATCGAATTAACTAGCTATCGTAAGATACTATGAACGGTTAAGTGGGAATGGGTAGAATAAGGAGTGCGTATATGTTGAATGATGACTAACGAGCAAGATATGATTTGACTAGGTGATGCAGCTCTTTGCAATCAGAGATTGCGAGTTACTTCGGCTATAAGCCAAGCATGTAAGGATAATGCGGTTCTATTATGATAATTCATTGTTTCGATTAGCATACTATGTTGATGATGTTTATGTTGTTGAATTCTTGTTGTTATGATTGGTCATCGGTAGTCATTGTGACCGATATACGCATATTTGAATTGTGCTGTTGAGGACTTAGGGCAGAATAAATTCCCTTAGTCTGCCCTGTTGATAGAATTTAGTGAGGATGATGGGTGTCTTAGTATGCTATGATTCGATTCGATTAGCATACCTGAAGTGGATGATGATGTTGCATAGGGTTTATTATGTGGTTGCTGTGAGATGTCGGCAGTTATTGATAGCCGATATCTCTTCTCTTTGAGAACACCATTGAGGACTCGCGGCAAACTTCTCCCGAGTCCGCCCTATCATTGATGATTATGCTTTAAAGATTCGTCACGTTGTTGTTGTGAAATGTAAGCACTTATTGATAACCGACATTTCTCTTTTGTAAGAATGTTGTTGAGGGCTTGCGGTAATCTTCTCCCAAGTCCGTCATGTTGATGATGTCACGTTGAACTCTTGTTGTTAGGTCTGAACACCGGTTGATCTTCTGATCCGGTATTCTTTGTTGAGCTGTGTTGTTGAGGACATAAGGTGGAATAAATTTTCCCTTAGTCCGCCCTGTTGATAAAGTCTTGCTGCTTGGCTGTAACGTGGTTAGGGAAAGCACTTTAAATGAGTTCCCTGCTTGTTGACAGCGTCTCTTCTATTTACTTGAGACTGAGATTAACATCCCGTAAAATGGGACATCAACATGAGGAAGATGGCCTATGAATTATGATCACTGGCCAGAGAGGATGAATGTAGCTCGAGCAGAGTCTGTCGTGTCTGGTCGAGTCCTGTCCATCGTGTCCATGTGCATTGCATTTGATTTTCTTTTCATGTTGATGATTTTAATGATTTGTATTTCAATGATGTTATCTTTACGACCTTAGATTTCGGGTTCACTTGCAAGGTCAGTCAGTCCAGTCCATGAGGAGGTGGCAGTAATGCTGTTCTGTTGGGCCTTAAAGCCGCTCAGTCTAACGAAAGAAAAATTATCGTTTGACAAGTTATGTTGATGCTGAAATTTATTGACTACTCTTGATTCATTGCTATCGTTGAGATGATTATTATTTCTCTGAGCCTTTTGAATCATTTGTACACGATATTCCTCGTGTTGTCTTTACTGGGCGATTTGCGCGCTTTTGAGGCTGTTAAATCACCACAATCGCAGTTAGTTTGTCATTTAGTCAACTCACGTACTTCTATGCTTCTACCGATGGAATCTTTTCCATCGATAAATAGAATTTTATCGACGGAAGTAACCGTCGAAAAAACTTCCATCGTTATATAGTATTACCGACGAAATGTTCCGTCGGCAAAAAAATTTATCGACATATTTTTTTCGGCGATTTTGTAGCGACAGAATGCCCTAATCGACATATTTTTTGAACCATAATTAAACCCTAAATTGAATGTCCTAATCGAGTCAAACCCTAAATTAAACTAATTGAACCCCAAATTGAATCCTAAATTGAATGCCTTAATTCAATCGAACCCTAAATTGAACTAATTGAACCCCTAATTGAACCCTAAATTGAATGCCTCAATTCAACTGAACGCTGAATTGGACTAATAGAACCCCCTAATTGAACCCTAATTAGACCTAAATTAAATACCATAATCGAATCGAACCCTTGTTCCCACCCTATCTTGGCTACACCTATAGGCACCCTGGAGGTCCCAATTCTCACGACATGTCGGCACATTCAACGGTCAACTTTTCAACGCTCACAGGCCGGTCAAAGCATCACATAATCAAGTCATGTGCATTTTCCCTTTGAGAAGCAACCTTGTTGTGCCTTCCCCCTTAAGGGGGTCGGCCACCTTAGGGGGTCGGCCAACTTAAAGGGTAGGCCACCCAAGGGGGTCAGCCACCTAGGGGCGTCGGCCACCTACCTTGATGACCGACGATTGTCGCTCACGGTAGCGTGCTCTAGTCGTAATGACCCTCGCTCGTCACCGTGCTCCGTCGTCGCGACGACCGTTTGCTAGTCCTCGCGCTCCAACTCCGCGACTCCCGTCACTCCCGCCCCAACTCCGCAACTCTCGTCGCCCACGCGCCATCTCTGCGACCTTCATTGCCCGCGTCCGCACGACAGCTTTGCGACTCCTATCGCCTGTTCTCCAACTCCGAGACTCTCATCGCCCGAGCGCCATCTCCGCAACCTACGTTGCCCTCGTCCGCGCAACAGCTCCGCGACTCCCGTCGCCCCGCTCCAACTCCGCGACTCTCGTCGCCCGCGCACCATCTCCGCTACTCTCATTGCCCGCGTTCCATCTCCGCGACCTTTGTCGCCCGCGTCCGTGTGACAGCTCTGCGACTCCCGTCGCCCGTGCTCCAACTTCGTGGCTCTCGTCGCCCGCGTGCCATCTCCGCGACTCTCGTCGTCCTCGCGCCATCTCCGGGACCTTCGTCGCCCGCGTCCGGGCAACATCTCTGGGCCTCCTGTCGCCCGTCATCTAACTCTGCGACTCCTGTCGCCTGTGCGTCGTCTCTGCGACCTCCGCGTGCCGTCTCTACAACCCCATCGCCAGCGCCCGCTTAACGCTCTCTACAATGCTTGCTCAACACCAATGGTCACATAACGCTCGTCACCGACTGTGCGTAGTTGTCACAACGGCCGCATACTATCATCTATATATTTTTCGCGACGGTCGTCGCCGTGCCCATACGTCACTGTCATGATACGGGGCCCCGGCACCAAGTGTTGTTCTGCGAAGTTCGTCGCCGCGCCCATGCGTCATTGTCATGATACGGGCCCCCGGCACCAAGTGTTGTTCCGAGAAGTTCGTCGCTACACCCTTGCGCCATTCTCATGATGCGTGCCCTAGCACCAAGCATTGCTCCGCGACGTTCGTCGCCTCGCTAATGCGCCATCGTCATGATACGTGCCCCCGGTACCAAGTATTTTCTTCGCGACGTTCATCGCCGCGCCCACGCGCCATTCTCATGACATGTGCCCCGGCACCAAGTATTGTTCCGCGACGTTCGTCGCTGCGACCTTGCGCCATTCTCATGATGCATGCCCGACACCAAGTATTGCTTTGCGCCAATGCGCCATCATCATGATACATGCCCCTGGCACCAAGTATTGTTCCATGGCGTTCGTCCCTATGCCCTTCCACCATTCTCATGATGCGTGCCCCCGGCACCATGTATTGCTCTGCGACGTTCGTCACTGCGCCCGTGCGCCACTTCCACAACATGTGCCCACGGCACCAAGTATTGCCTCATGATATAGGCACCGCGCCCATGCACCACAATCAATGCCTCGTGATGTAGGCAAGCGCCACAATCATGTTACATGCTTCCGGAGGGGCTCCGGCCCTCACTCCGGGATGGGCTTAAAGCCATCGCCGCCTCAATCAAACTGCGGGATGGGATTAAAGCCATCGCTGCCTCAATCAAACTGTGGGCTCACAACCTAAAAGCCATCGCCGGCTCAATCAAACTGCGGGATGGGCTTAAAGCCATCGCCAGCTCAATCAAACTGCGGGATGGGCTCACAACCTTAAAGCCATCGCTGGCTCAATCAAACTGCGGGATGGGCTCACAACCTTAAAGCCATCGCGCGACTCAATCAAACTGCAAATTGGGCTCACAACCTTAAAGTCATCGGCGGCTCAATCAAACTGCGGGATGGGCTCACAACCTTAAAGCCATCGCGTGACTCAATCAAACTGCAAATTGGGCTCACAACCTTAAAGTCATCGCCGACTCAATCAAACTGCGGGATGGGCTCATAACCTTAAAGCCATCGCCAACTTAATTAAACTGCGGGATGGGCTTAAAGCCATTGCCGGCTCAATCAAACTGTGGGATGGGCTCACAACCTTAAAGCCATCGCTGGCTCAATCAAACTGCGGGATGGGCTCACAACCTAAGTCATCGCCGGTTCAATCAAACTGTGGGATGGGCTTAAAGCCATCGCCGACTCAATCAAACTGCGGGATGGGCTTAAAGCCATTGCCGGCTCAATCAAACTGCGGGATGGGCTCACAGCCTTAAAGTCATCGCCGGCTCAATCAAACTGCGAGATGGGCTTAAAGCCATCGTCGGCTCAATCAAACTACGGGATGGGCTGAAAGCCATCGCCTGCTCAATCAAACTGCGGGATGGACTGAAAGCCATCGTCGGCTCAATCAAACTGCGGGATGGGCTGAAAGCCATCGTCGGCTCAATCAAACTGCGGGATGGGTTGAAAGCCATCGCCGGCTCAATCAAACTGCGGGATGGGCTTAAAGCCATCGCCGGCACAATCATCGGGGGCTCCGGTCCTCGCAGCAGGATGGGCTCACAACACTGAAGCCATCGCTGGCACAATCAATGAGGGCTCTAACCCTCGTAGCAGGATAGGCTCACAACACTGAAGCCATCTCCGACACAATCACCGGGGGCTCCTGCCCTCGCAGCAAAATGGGCTCACAACAGTGAAGCCATCGCCGGCACAATCACCGGGGTCTCCGGCCCTCGCAGTAGGATGGGCTCACAACAGTGAAGCCATCGCCGGCACAACCTTAAAGCCATCAACATCACACTCGTAGGGGGCTCTGACACGAAGACTTCCCCGCAACGGACTTTAAGCACCGTGCTACGACCATGCCCACTCATGTTACTGTTGATCGTCGACGTCACCAGGGCAATGACCCCGGGTCACTCCGGGACGGGAACAGGTCCTCGGAGGGCACCGCGCCTAGTCAGCCTGACAGTTGGCTATAGTGGCAAACCTCATCGCTGTTAGGTTCTCTGTGCATCTCTTGACGCACCTCGTGGGATTCAGTAATGGCTTGGACTGGTGGCTGGGGCAATGGGCTACTCTGACCATGCTACCGCGGCATGATCAGTCTCTTCAGATAGGTAGAGAGATATTGCAAGGCAGGGCAACACGAACTTGGGGACCGGTAGTCCAACAGAGAATCAGTACTTTGGACCTCCTGGTGATGTGTCGCTCCCAAGGGACGACACATGTCAACTTATAACACATTCACATTTTTGCCTATAAATAGTGGACTTTGGAGCTTATTCAAGGATCTTTGGCTCATTTGCCATTTTTACTTTCTCTCTCTAAAAAGTCGTTCTCTCTAGAATTCTAGTGACAGAAACACATTCAAACTTTTGTCACCGGACCCTTGACGCTGCATCCCTCGCACAGACTGTCGACCGCCTGCCCTGTTCGTTGTTGCCCTGCTTGCGTGGCTCTGCCAGCCCTCGCAACCTGTCTGGGGAGCCTTGCTCTCAGCCCTTATTCCATCCTTACTGTCTCCCACTTTGCCTACCTGGAAGCTGACTCAGACTACTTCCTTTGTGGCACCTCTGCGTAGCAGCAAACCCCTTTTCCTGGGCAACACTTTGGCGACTCTGCTGGGGAGGTGAGCATTGTATTGCAGTCTGCATATCTTCCAGACTTAGGCACCATGCATGTGCAACGGAGAGCTACGAGGACTACCAACAGTGCAGTTCATTCCTTGACTGACACACCCAAGCAATCATGCCTCAGCAACGCATGGCTACTAGAACTACCAGTCACATCCTCTACCCAGCCATCCAAGAGGCCGTCATTTCCAGACTTGGAGAATTTTTAAGCTAACATTGTTCTACTGGCACCACCCTTGGTGCTATGTCCCACTTCATTGGGGGCTTCACCCCCTTTCCTAACCCAAGCAGGCCAGGTTCCTTAACCCTCCTGCCTCACATTGCAGCGACTTGGTATGTGGTGTACGGGGTGGCTCAAGCCATGCTACAAAGTCTCAACTTCGTCAGCCAACATCCCCTCAGGCCGTGCGACCTCGTGGGCATGCACGCAACACGTCTTGCCAACCCTCCCTGCCTCTGTCACTCAGCTGGTCGTCGATGCTGACCCACCGCCGAGCTCCACTCTCCATTTTCAACACTTAGAAAAATTTCTTCATTTTTTGCGGTCAGGTCATCACCCTCGCGGCTTCACTCGGCACCTTCTTCATTCTTCAACACTTAGAAAAATATCTTCATTTTTCGCGGTCGGGTCACCACCCCCCCGCGGCCTCCCTCGGAGCCCTTCACCCTATTTCCAACACTTAGAAAAAATCCTTAATTCTTCGTGGTTAAGTCACCACCCCTTGCGACTTCCCTCGGCACCCTTGCTCTAGCTCAACACTTAGCAAAATTTTCAACACTTGAAAACAAAAAAAATTTCAACACTTAGAGAATTTTTTTTTCGAACCTGCCTCGCACCCTACCTGCTCGCGGTCGGGTCATCACCCCCTTATCCTCATTCTACACTTAGAAAAATTTTCACCCTCTGGTGCTCTCTCCAACACTTAGAAAATTTATCAACGAAAATTTTCATCAATCCCCAACCTCCCTCTTTCTCTCCCTTTCACCTCAAAATTATTCTTCATCAAAATTTTGCATCCCGTGAAGGCCCCAACCCACTCCTGCCCCGCCCCGTTTCCCCTCTCTTTATTCGGCTTAAGCGGGTCAACCCGCCAGCTCGTTGACCCGACCCAACCCTAATTTCCCTATCTCTTTTCTCCTGGCGCCGCTGCTCCTCTTGCACCGCAACGCCATCTCCGCCTTCGCCTTCGCCTTTGGCCGACAGACCCTAGCAGACGTTGCTCCTCCCCCTGACGACCCACCCCGCTGACCCCCTGCTACCCCGACCCCCCATCACCAAACACCATCGCCATCATTTTCACAACGCTCATAAAAAAAATCGTGAGGACAAGACGTGCATCTCGCGCTCTAACCTTCATGTTGCCCCTCGCTTACACATTTCATCACTTTTTCCATACTTAGAAATTTTCTCGCAAATCTGGCTACACTCGCATCAATCGCGACCTTGCGCCCTTCACCACACCCTTGCCTCACCACCATCGTGACGTCCTCTAACATCACTCCTTGGTACGTAGGTGGTACGCGAGGCAGCTCGAACCACCTACCCCTCTCACTCATTGTTCAGCACCGACCATTGCCCGTTGCCCATCCCCCGGGTGACATCTCCGCGACACTCGTAGCCCACGTCGCCCGGGCACCGTCTTCGCAACCCCCGTCGCCAGTGCCGTGCGTAACTTCCATGACACTCATTGCCCATCGCACGGGGGGGGGTCTCTGGGACCCTCGTCCCCCGTTGCCCGGGTGACATCTTTGCGACACTCGTAAAGACGGTGCGCGGGTGACGGCAACGGGGGTCACAGAGATGGCTCGTGGGGTACGAGAGTCACAGAGTTAGAGCACGGGCGACCGGAGTCTTGGAGATGTCACGAGGATGCGGGCGATGAGAGTCACGGAGATGGCACTTGGGTGA
The DNA here is from genome assembly GCA_033070095.1 of Escallonia herrerae. Lineage (NCBI taxonomy): Eukaryota > Viridiplantae > Streptophyta > Magnoliopsida > Escalloniales > Escalloniaceae > Escallonia > Escallonia herrerae. Next base: position 18,019 of record JAVXUP010004502.1, read on the forward strand.
CGAGAGTCATGGAGTTAGAGCGCAGGCGACTGGAGTCGCGGAGTTGTCGCGCGAACATGGGTGACGAAGGTCACGGAGATGGTGCGTGGGTGACGAGAGTCATGGAGTTAGAGCGCGGGTGACCAGAGTCACAGAGCTGTCGCGCGGATGCTGGCAATGAAGGTCACAAAGAGGGCGCACGGGTGATGAGAGTCTCAGAGTTGGAGCACGGGCGACGGGAGTCGCGAAGCTATTGCGCGAACGCGCAACAACGAAGGTCGCAGAGATGGCGCGCGGGTGACGAGAGTTACAGAGATGACGTGTGGGTGACGATAGTCATGGATTTGGAGCACAGGCGACGGGAGTCACAGAGCTGTCGCGTGGACTTGGGCTACGAAGGTCACGAAGATGGGGCACGGGTGACGAGAGTCACGAAGCTGTCGTGCGGATGCTGGCATGAAGGTCGCGAAGAGAGCGCGCGGGCGACGAGAGTCTCAGAGTTGGAGTGAGGGTGACGGGAGTCACGGAGCTGTTACGCGGACGCGCAACAACAAAGGTCGCTGAAATGGTGCGCGGGTGACGAGAGTTGCAGAGATGACGTGCGGGTAACGATAGTTGCGGATTTGGAGCACAGGCGACAGGAGTCGCAGAGCTATCACGCGGGCTACGAAGGTCGTAGAGATGGCGCACAGCAACAAGAGTCAAGGAGTTGGGGCACGGGTGACAGGAGTCGTGGAGCTGTCGCGCGGACGCGGGTGACGAAAGTCGCGGAGATAGCGCACGGGTGACGAGAGTTGCAGAGATGAAGTGCGGGCGACGGGAGTCACAGAGTTATCCCACTGACGTGGGCGATGAAGGTCACGGAGATGGCACGCGGGCGACGAGAGTCACTGAGTTGGGGCGCGGGCGACGGGAGTGGCGGAGCTGTCGCACGGACGCCGGTGATGAAGGTCGCGGAGATGGCGCGTGGGCAATGAGAGTCGCAGAGATGGAGTGCGGGTGACGGGAGTCGCGAAGCTGTCTCATGGACGCAGGCGACGAAGGTCGCGGAGATGGCGTGCGGACGATGAGAGTCGTGCAGTTGGAGCGTGGGCTACGGGAGTCGCAGAGTTGTCGCGCAGACGCGGGCGATGAAGGTCGCGGAGATGGGCACACGGGCGATGAGAGTCGCGGATTTGGAGTGCGAGGACTAGCGAACGGTCGTCGCGGCGACGGAGCGCAGCGACGAGTGAAGGTCATTACGACTACGGCACACGACGGTGAGGGACGGTCGTCGGTCGTCAAGGTAGGTGGCCGACCCCTTTGGGTGTCCGACTCCCTTGGGTGGCTGACCCCTTAAGGTGGCCGGCCCCCTTAAGGGGGAAGGCACACCGAGGTTGCTTCTCAAAGGGAAAATACACGTGACTTGATTATGTGACGCTTTGACCGGCCTGTGAGCGTTGAAAAGTTGACTGTTGAATGTGCCGACATGTCATGAGAATTGGGACCTCCAGTGGGCCTATAGGTGTAGCCATGATAGGGTGAGAACATAGCCCCCTGCGTGTGGTGTGCTCGGAGGGACAACCCGAGCGGGCGCCGCACGCATAAACACGTAGCAAGATGTTGATGTTGTTTGGCCAAAAAGTTGTTGACATCGTCTTTGAGTGACGAAGGTGAAAAGTTGGCGGCTCGAGCGACGAGCGCCAGGCGATGGGGGTTGCGAAGAGGAAGTCCGGACGACGAGCGATGAGGGTCGCGGAGACAGCCCCCGTGCGATGGGCAACGCGTGTCGTGGAAGTTGCACACAGCGCAACTTCCATGACACTGGTTGCCCATTGCACGAGGGTCACGGAGACGGCGCCCTGGCGACGCGGGCTACGAGTGTCGCAGAGATGTCACCTGGGCGATGAGGGGCGAGGGTCGCGGAGATAGCCCCCGTGCGATGGGCAACGAGTGTCATGGAAGTTGCGCATGGCGTTGGCGACGGGGGTCGCGGAGACGGCACTCGGGCGACGCGGGCTACGAGTGTCGCAGAGATGTCACCCGGGCGATGGGCAACAAGCAATGGCCGGTGCTGAACAATGAGTGAGAGGGGTAGGTGGTTCGAGCTGCCTCGTGCACCACCTACGTACCAAGGAGTGATGTTGGAGGACGTTGCGAAGGTGGAGATGGCGGTGCGGCGCAAGAGGAGCGGTGGCGCCAAGAGAAAAGAAAAAGAGATAGGGAAATTAGGGTTTGGGGAATTAAGGCTGGGTCGAGTCAACGGGCGGGCGGGTTGACCCCCTTAAGTCGAATAAAGAGAGGGGAAATAGGGCGGGGCAGGCGGGGGTCGAGGCCCTCGCGAGTAGGGTTTTGCGCATCTGGGCTGCTTTTGCTTGTTGACTTTGAAATTGAAATGCGATTTTTTTTTGGAGTCTATAAAAGGAGCATGAGAGGGGATGCAAAATTTTGATGAAGAATATTTTTGAGGTGAAAGGGAGAGAAAGAGGGAGGTTGGGGATTGATGAAAATTTTCGTTGAAAATTTTTCTAAGTGTTGGAGAGAGCACCAGAGGGTGAAAATTTTTCTAAGTGTAGAATGAGGATGAGGGGGTGATGACCCGACCGCGAGCAGGTAGGGTGCGAGAGAGGTAAGAAAAAAAATTCTCTAAGTGTCGAAAAAAAAATTTCAAGTGTTGAAAATTTTGCTAAATGTTGAGCTGGAGCAAGGGTGTCGAAGGAAGTCGCAAGGGGTGGTGACCCGACCACGAAAAATGAAGGATTTTTTCTAAGTGTTGAAAAGAGTGTGAAGGGCTCCGAGGGAGGCCGGTGGTGACCCGACCGCAAAAAATGAAGAAATTTTTCTAAGTGTTGAAGAGTGAAAAGGGTGCCGAGTGAAGCCGCGGGGTGATGACCCGACCTCGAAAAATGAAGAAATTTCTCTAAGTGGTGAAAATGGAGAGTGGAGCTCGGCAGTGGGTCGGCATCGACGACCGGCTGAGTGACAGAGGCATGGGAGGGTTGGCAAGACGTGTTGCATGCATGCCCACGAGGTCGCACGGCCTAAGGGGATGTCAGCTGACGGAGTTGAGACTTTGTAGCGTGGCTTGAGCCACCCCGTGCATCACGTACCAAGTCGCTGCTATGTGAGGCGGGAGGGGAAGGGAACCTGGCCTGCTTGGGGTAAGAAAGGGGGAACTTGGCCTGCTTGCGTGCATGCCCACAAGGTCGCACGTACCAAGTCGCTGCATGCCCACGGGAAGTTGTCGCACCGACGCGGGCAACGAAGGTTGCGGAGATGGCATGTGGGCGATGAGAGTTGCAGAGATGGCGCGTGGGTGACGAGAGTCCCAGATTTAGAGCGCGAGTGACGAGAGTCGCGGAGCTTTCGCGCGGATGCGGGCGATGAAGGTCGCAGAGATGGCGCGTGGGCAACGAGAGTAGTGGAGATGGCGCGCGGGTGGCGAGAGTCGCAGAGCTGTCGCGCGTATGTGGGGGACGAAGTCGCGGAGATGGCGCGCGAGTGACAAGAATCGCGGAGTTGGGGCGCGGGAGTCACAGAACTGTCGCACGGACGTAGGCGACGAAGGTCGCAGAGATGGCGCTCGGGCGATAAGAGTCGCGGAGTTGGAGCGCGAGCGACGGGAGTCGTGGATGCGGGCGATGAAGGTCATGGAGATGGCGCACGGGTGACGAGAGTCACGGAGTTGGGGCTCGGGCGACGGGAGTCACGGAGTTGGAGCGTGAACGGTCATCGCAGTGACAGAGTGCGGGGGTGAGCGACAGTCGTTGTGACTAGGGCGAGCGACCGTGAGTGACGATTGTCGGTCGTTAAGGTAGGTGGCCGACCCCCTTGGGTGGCCGACCCTCTAAAGGGGGAGGCACACAGAGGTTGCTTCTCAAAGGGAAAATGCACGTGACTTGATTATGTGACGCTTTGACTGGCCTGTGAGCGTTGAAAAGTTGACCGTTGAATGTACAGACATGTCATGAGAATTGGGACCTCCAGTGGGCCTATAGGTGTAGCCAAGATAGGGTGGGAACAACCCTAAATTGAACTTATTGAACCCCTAATCGAACCCTAAATTAAATGCCCAAATTCAACCGAATGCTAAATTGGACTAATTGAACCCCCTAATTAAACCCTAAATTGAAGTAATTGAATCCTAATTAAACCCTAAATTGAATGCTCTAATCAAATCGAACCCTAAATTAAACTAATTGAATCATTAATTGAATGCCCTAATCCAATCGAACCCTAAATTGAACTAATTGAACACCCTAACTGAACCCTAAATTGAATGCCCCAATTAAGCCCCAAATCGAACCCTTAATTGAACCCCTGGTTATATCAAGAGTGTTGCATATGTGAACGTATGTTGCCCCCGTCCTAACTTTTCGGTTATAGCTATGTAATCTACAAGTTGATTTATCTCGGTAGTAGGGCTAAGTTATGCATGGAGTGCTATTAGGGTACCTTTATATGCTGATAGGATGACTGAAGAAAGAAAGAGAATAGTATATGCTAATTATGTGTTAAAATTAGTACAGAGAAGGACCCTATGGAGGAATTCAAATTGTTGATGGCTGAGAACGAAAACATTATCACCTGATCCCCATTAAAGTTCAGCACCAATGGAAACCTTTAAGGTGTCACATATGCAAGGTGTTTGGGCAGTGTTTCAAAAATGGCTATAGCAAATGCTTCTAGTATAGACCTCTACACCTTTTGCTGATTATGCCAATGTCTAGAAGACTGTGAGCAGAAGACACAATCAGGGACCTATAAATCTTGTTAGTCATGTGATAGAGAAAGAAGAAAATAAAACCAATAAGCAGCAGAGATGCATTTATTTCATGTGCAAATGTTTCCATAAAACTTACATGACCTAGAAGATGTGCAAAAACATAGATTGAATCGGCAGGGTGAGGACAAACCACAATAGTATGCAATCTCACTTTTCATGCACAATACATTACTATTATGATATTCTTATAAAAACAATTTTGACCTTTAGAATTATTTTGGCTATATCTTTTAGTGAATTTTAAAGTTGTTAGAAGTGGCAGATACAATGAAATAAACATTTACCAAAAGCTAAAATAATTCAAGCGCATCGGACATGTGCATTTTGAACAATTTTTTTCCATTTGAACATTGATTATTTGCTTGATAATATTAGGTTGTTAATTGTGCATTTAAGAATTGTGATTATTGATTGATGATTTTAGGTTTTTAATTGATGATTTTAGGTTGTTAGTTGTGCATTTGAGAATTGAGATTATTAATTGATGATTTTAGATTGTTAATTGTGCATTGAGCATTTGAGGTATTGAGATTGTTGACGAAGGATGGGACTCAATTGGATTGAATATGTGATTTTTATTGCCTTGCGCATTTGACAATTGAGAATGGAGATTGTTGACGGAGGATGGATCCAATTGGATTGAGATAGCTATTAGGTAGCACGGACACCACGTCCGATCGACGTCGATACCAAAATATCACATTTTGGCTTTATACTTGTGGACACCTCTTCAATAGGTATCTGAAACCTCTTCAATGGGTGTCTGACAATTAAAAAATAAATCAGTGTCTTCAGACACCGCTGAGAGGTGTCAGACACGTGTCCGAATGTGTCAGACACGTGCCCGGATGTGTCCGACACGTGTCCGGATGTGTCGATGAGGTGTCAAGGTGTCGGTAAGTCACAGACACCGCGTCCAATCGACACCGACACCAAAATGTCACATTTTGGCTTTATACTTGTGGACACCTCTTTAATAGTGTTCGACACCTCTTCAATTGTGTTCGACACCTCTTTAAGGGGTGACGGACACAATTTTCAGCATTTAAATAAACCAGTGTCTTCGGACGTGTCTGGAGGTTTTGGACACGTGTCGGTAGGCGTCGGACACGTGTCCAGAGGTGTCAGACACATGACGGTAGGCGTTGGACACGTGTCTATTGAGCCTAATTAGTTTTAATTTATCCTCAGAACCCAATGAAAATCAAATTAGCTGTAACTACTCCAAATTAGCCCAAATTAAACCCGAATTAGCCCTAATTACTCATATCTTAGCAACCCGTGATTAAATTAAATAAACCCTAGACCCATAAAACCTAACTAAACTCTGATTAGCGACAAATGAACCCAATACGGGCATATTGATTATAGTTAGCCTAATTAGTCGTAATTAAGCCTAACATAATCCAATTAAGCCTAATTAGCCTTAATTAGGACCAATCAACACTACTCGGTACAATTTAATCCTAATTAGCTCTAAATAACCCTAATTACTCCTAATCAACCATAATTTAGCTATAATTATTCAAAACAACTAGTCATTAACAAAAATTAGCCCTACATAACCCTATTAAGCCTAATTAGCCCTATTTAAGACTAATCAACACTACTCGTCACAATTAAACCCTAATTAGGACTAAGTAACTCTAATCTCATCCTAATCAACCCTAATTAGCTATAATTAGCCCAAGGTACTCCTCATTAATATTAATTAGCCCTAACATATCCTAATAAATCCTAATTAGGTTAATTAAACCCAAAACGCTAAACTCTAAACCCTAACAATTGTAATTAACCTAATAACCCAGTTAGCCTTAATTAGCCCTTGGTCATCCCATAATTACTCCATCTTGCCCATAGATGGTTCAATTACTCGTTGTTTATAAACCATGCATTTCTTATATTTGTTATCGTTTTGCGAAGTCCATTGGCAACGAGATGGTTCAACTCGTTGCCAATGAGTTCTATTTAAAGTGGAATTGGTAACACATGCAAAGATCTTTCTGCAATTTTTATATTTCGGAAAGATTCTTGCATATGTATTTGAATGCATGCATGCATAAAAACCCTTAGTTCATGTTCAAAGGTACTCATTACAAAGTAATGCTTTGTAATGAGCCTTTGGATGTCTAGTTTGGACAATTTGGAAAAGCTAATTGTTTATAAAATAGTGTTTTGACTCATGCTTTGTGTTCTATGTCGTGGATATTTGGTACACGTTCTCGTGTGTTTCTCTGGGTGTATACAGATCTGGTGTTCTAACATCCGTTAAACCTTGCAAGGCAAGATTAGATGAATGTTTGAACACCTAATCGATGTCGTGTACTTGGAGAATGCGAGGAGGTGCTGCCAAATTTTCCGCAGACATAGGACTAAGCTTGAGTTGTTTACTATTTTATAAACATGTGCTTTTCTGAATAGGATAGGACCACTACCTGTTAGAGAATGGAGGGACAATATATAGACATGTTTTCACATGCATGCATTCATATTTACATCGACCCTACCTAATGATTGGTCATAATTGAAAGTGGTATAGAGTACGATAATTCAGTTGTCATGTCGGTAGATTGAAGTTGGATGAAAAGGAAGAATGCTGACGATTTTGAGGATCGCGTTGACGAATTCCTCAACTTCGCTTACGCGCATCTTGCACATGTTGACTATGGTAAGATAAGATGTCCGTGCAGTAGATATGAGTTGTTGCATTGGAGAAAAAGAATTGAAGTAAAATGGCATCTTCGTCAGTACGGTTTTATGAGTGGATACACGAGGTGGACGCAGCACGGGGAAACGATAGTAAACTGAAGTTAGGGAAGAGGCACAATATGATTACCAAGATATGATTATGGATAGTGGGCATGCTAATATTGACTGGGGTAACGACGATGGTGAGGACAGTTCCCAACCGCCGAACGAGGGAGCTTATCAGTTTTATGAATTGTTGAGAGCTACGGAAGAGCCGCTGTGGGATGGAGCTCCAAAACACACACGGCTGTCTGTGGTTAGTAGGTTATTATAGTTGAAATCAGACCACGGGCTGAGTGAGAAAAGTTTTAACGAGTTTGTTACCTTCATCAAAGAAATTTTGCCCGAAAGTAAACGGCTACCACCGTCGTACTATGACGCGAAGAAGATGATGAGGAAACTTGGGTTGAGCTATGAGCGGATAGATGCGTGCAATAACGATTGTGTATTGTTCTGGAAAGAGAATAATGAGTTGTCTCGGTGTCTAGTATGTGATCATTCGAGGTACAAACTGAACAAAGGGAAGAAGAAAAACGTTGCATGGAAGATATTATGATATTTTTTTGCCACACCGCAGCTTCAGAGAATGAACTACTCCTCTAATACGGCTGAACATATGAGGGTTCACCGTGAGACTCGTAGCAACGATGCCGATGTGCTGACACACCAAGCTGATGGAGAGGCGTGGAAGAAGTTTGACCGCAGGCATCCAATCTTTGCCCAGGAGGTTCAGAATGTTAGACTTTGTCTCACAACCGTTGGGTTCAACCCTTTCGATCAGCTTACCACGCCTTACTCATGTTGGCCTGTTATTATTGTCCCGTACAACCTTCCACCAGGCATGTGCATGAAGAAGCTGTACATGTTCTTGTCGTTGCTTATTCCGGGGCCGAAGAGTCCCGGCAAGGACATAGATGTGTATTTAAGGCCGTTTATTAATGACTTAAAACAGTAATGGAATCATGGAGTCGAAACATATGATGCATCCCTTAAACAGAATTTTCAGATGAGGGCTGCTTTGATGTGGACGATACATGAGATCATGTATCCTTTAAATAGAAAGGGCTGCTATGATGTGGACGATACATGATCTCCTTACATTGGGAATGACGTGTGGCTGGAGCACACATGGGAAGCTAGCATGCCCTACTTGTATGGGCGTGAACCCTGGTCATACATTGAAGCACGGCGAAAAGCCGTCGTGGTTCGGATGTCACTGTAAGCTGTTGCCACCGGGCCATCAGCTTCGTAGGCAGAAGGATAAATTTGACGGGACAATCGAGCGTGAGGTTGTCACACTGGACTACCCATCTGGTGAAGAAGTGCTCTCACACCTGGAGGCACTTGATACTGACATACCACACGGCAAGGGTGTGCTAGATCAAAAGATTCTAGGGTATGGCAAAGAGCACAACTGGAGAAAATTTTGTATCTTCTGGGAGTTAGCCTACTGGAGGACGCTCGTTATCCAAAACAACATGGATGTGATGCATATTGAGAAGAATGTTTTTGATAATGTGTTCAACACAGTGATGAATGTCAAGGGGAAATCAAAAGATCATCTTAAAGCAAGAAGGGATCTACAATAGTTGGGTGTACGCCGTGAATTGCATCCTCAGACAGTCAGTGGGAGGACGATACTTCTGAAAGCACCTTACTGTCTAGACAAGAAACAAGTGGAGAAGGTCAGTGGGTTAAGAATTTGAAGCTTCCGGATGGGTTTGCGTCCAACATATCTCGTTGTTACAATGTATCGAAATGCAAGTTCTAAGGAATGAAGAGTCACGACTGCCACTTATTCATGGAGAGATTCGTTCCTATTGCCTTCCGGGGACTGTTGCCAAGCGTTGTTTGCGAGACTTTGACTGAATTATCTCATTTCTTTCGAGATATATGTTCTTTGACGATCTGGGTGAGTAACATGGAGGTGCTTGAGAAGAACATTGTGGTGATAATTTACAAGCTGGAGATAATCTTCCCACCATCGTTCTTTGATTCAATGGAGTATCTGCCTGTTCACTTGGCATATGAAGCTAAGATGGGTGGACCCGTGCAATATCGGTGAATATATATCCCTTCGAGAGGTAATCTTTAAATTGTTACAGTTGTTCGTTTACACTTAATGTGACACATGTTATCATTGATATTCCACCTAACTCTTTTACGCGGAACTTCTAGGTTCATGTTCCATTTAAAGAAAAAAGTTCGCAATAAGGCTCGGGTTGAGGGCTTAATTGCGGAGGCTTACGTAATGGAAGAGCTTGTAAACTTTTGTAATTAATATTTCGGGCCTGATGTTGATACAAGGTTAAATCAACTAGGCCAAAATGACCCCGGATCAAGCACAAATTCGGAAGGACAATTGTCAATATTCAAGCTGTCAGGTAGTCCGTTCGGCCGAACGTATACTTGATGGCTAATGGATGAAGAGTACAGTGCTGCAACAATATATGCCCTTCTAAATTGCGATGAAGTTTTGGCATTTGTTGAGTAAGTTAATGTCGTAATTCCCTTACATTGTTGTACATAATTGAAAGTTTGTGATAACTGGGTCAACTATATATATTGGTTTGCAGTGAGTTCGATGCAAAATCTTTAATCACTGATCCCGGTGGACTTGAATCTCATCCGAAATCACAATTCGTACAGTGGAGGCTATATCATCAACGGGTTTAGGTTTAACGTAAAAGATGATGATCGAACAAACCCAAAATAGTGAAGTCTTGGTCAACGGCGACTGTTATGCCGAGAATTGCATGGACTTTTACGGAGAGCTAGATGAGATTGTTGAGCTAACATATCTGGGTTCCCAAAACTTCCTGGTAATGTTCAAGTGTACGTGGTTCGATGTCACATGCAGTAGAGGAATCCGTGTTAGCTCTCAAGGGATTGTAGATGTCAATGTCAAGTCAAGACTTGCATCAGACGAGCCCTTTGTGTTTGCTAGTCAAGCTGCACAAGTCTTTTACGCAGAAGACCCAATCCCAAATCTCATTGGTATATTTATCAAGTCCAAGAAATTGCCCGTGACATATGACAGTGAGGTAGACTCCTTTCAAGCCGACCAACCACCTGTCTTGTTACCTGTTGAGGTCAACAACGAGGAGGACGATCTTCCTCTTCCAACAACACTTCATGTAGGAGAAGAAGTCGTAGATGATGACGCAGAAGATGTGGAAAGTGTTGGAGATGATGTGACTGAGTCTACTGATGAAGAGGATGAATTAGAAGATGAAGAGGACGACGAGTCCCACGAAGAAGAGGACGACGAGTCTAGTGATGAAGATGATGATGACTCCCAAACTGAAAATGATTGACTTGTAATGTTGTAACATCACGGGAAAATGTAGTAACATTTTAGAACTTGTTCATATTGATGTGTTTTTGCACTCCGTTCATATATATAGTGCCGATGATGATTTCTGCCAAATTATTGTTTTTAATATGTTAATGTCTTTGCAATTTATCTATAAGAAGTCAGATATGGATAGGATACGGGCTATTCGTGGCCGGGTGGACGCCGAGCTGCTTCTTCCCGGTGGGTCCCACCTCGTCATTGCCCACTGATGACGAGGCACAGAGTGATCGCGTACAGCAGGCGGGGCCCTAGCTTCGGCTCCAGCCCCAGCCGTCGCCCCAGCCCGACGCAGATTCATCCCACACGCGTTGATTCTCCTTCTTCCGTGGGTTCTACCTCAGGTATAGTTGATAACGGTGTTTAGTCAATTTTCGCTAGCCTTATTTAAAGTATATTTGAACTGTATTAATGTCTGTGTTTTGTAGGATCTCGACGAGGCCGTGGTCCTGACACGCGGGGTACGCATCGACCCCCAGCGTAAACAGAGAGTTACGCTCACGCAGGAGGGCCAGTAAGTAAAAAAAATCACATCATGCCTTATATTTAAATTTTTGGGGTGTTAATTTATATTTGAACTGTATTAATTTATTTATTTACTTCTTTGGCAGGATCCTGGAGAATCAGGCGAGGACGAAGATCGGCGTTCTTGTGAAGGGCCGATTCTTCGAGCCACGCCTGTACTGGAAGGACTGGGATGCCGCTGCGAGGGAGTCCCTATGGGAGGAGTGGCTGGTACGGTGAAGTATTTTTTTGCAATAGTATTTGTTTAATTAGAGTTTGTATTTAAATTAATTTGTGTTATTGAATGCCTTACAGGAGGGGTTCACGTTTGACTCGCCTGATCAGCAGGTACTGGGGCAGCAGGCCTTCTTTGCTTACATCGGCAAGAATTACCGCCGATGGCTCCACGACGCACGGGACCGGGCGAAGAAGATGCTGCCCGAGGGTGCCCCGATGACGGAGATGAGGACATATCCCCCACATTGGATATCTCCGACTGTATGGGAGCAGATGATAGATCGGTGGGCTGCAGATCCAGGCTGGGACGCCAAGAGTAAGAGCGGGGCCGAGAACAGACAGAACAGAGATCCGACGCACACGGGGGGGTCGGTGCCACACGACATCGTCCGACACATGAATGCGGTCCAGCACCCGGATCTGGAGGAGGATGAGGTCATAGCTCTGACGTATAATCAGACGCACGTGCGGAAGAAGGACAAGGACGAGGCGCACCGGGCGGGCGACTATGTTTCGATATTGCCCGGCGGATCGATGTGAGTCAATTTGTTTAAGTTAATTTTTTGTCTTTATATTCAATGTTTGTTGCGTTAATGCCCTAACATATCTTTAACCACTGTTTTTGCAGGCCTCGTATGAACAGCTTAGGGGGTCCGAGCAGGCGTCCGGACAGCCATCAGCGTCCACTAGTACGGGTGCGAGTACGGGGGCATTGAAGCGATGGCTGGATGTACCGGAGGTCGTCAATCGGCCGAAAGGCCGCATACGCGGCCTGCCTAGCACGACTGCTCGTGCCGTGATAGGAGCGTCCTCACCCCCCGCTGCCCCTCCACAGACACCGGCTCCTCTGCGTCTCTTGGACGAGGAGGAGATCAAGCGCATTGCTACAGTGGTGTTGAGGATGATCAGGGAGCAGGATCAGTAGGGTACCGCTGCTGGACATGCCGAGTCGGCCCCGGATCAGCAGGATCCAGATTCGGGACTCGGCAACCCCTGATGAGCCCCTTCTTGTGCCCGGTCCCAGCTTGTCCCCCCTCCCCCGCCCGGCTTGTACTCTTCTCCCCTCCCCTAACCCGTTGTATCCGGTTCCCAGCTTGTACATCATGAGTTTTTTTTATAATAAATATTTTTTATGATTGATTATATATATTTCTTTCTGTATTGATTATTGCGCGTTGTTGTTGAGAATTGAAATTTTTATTACAGGTCTGGGTAATAGAAAAATAAAAAAATATTAAAAAAATTGACTTTTGGCGACGGATTAATTCCGTCCCTAAAAGTGTTCTTACTATAACCTTTTAGCGACGGAATATTCCGTCGCTAAAAAATTTAGCGACGGAATGTTCCGTCGCTAAAACATTTATTCCGTCGCCAATTTCACAAAATAGAAAATAAACTAAAATATGTAAAATATAATTAGCTACGGATATTCCATCGTGAATTAATAAATAAATCCG
>JAVXUP010004503.1:0-31055 GCA_033070095.1 Escallonia herrerae
AGAGCATATATATATATATATATATATATATATATATATATATATATATGGGGACCGATCCACACCCACCGGTGGAGAAATAACAATTTCTCCACCGAACCGCAGGTAAGAGCAGCGGTTGGGCCACGTGGCGCAAAGGCGAAAAAGGTGTACGGCCACTGCATTAATGGCAAAAAAGGCACGAGAAATGGTGAGAAAATGGCGAGAGAGAGAAAAAGGACACCAACCGCATGCACAACCAGCGGTTGGCATTAATATGCCTGCCACGTGCCGTCCCCCACCCCTGCCACGTGGCCCAACCCCATGGCCCCTGCCACGTGGCGTCCCCTCCCCCTGCCACGTGGCCCACCAGCATGGCCAACCGGCGGTATTGGCGATGGCCCTGCCACGTGGCATCCCCTCCCCCTGCCACGTGGCCCAACCGCTGGTACCACCCGCGGTGGTGGTCCCCCTCCCTCTGCCACGTGGCGTCCCCTCCCCCTGCCACGTGGCCCAACCGCTGGTACCACCCGCGGTTGGTCCCCTCCCTCTGCCACGTGGCGTCCCCTCCCCCTGCCACGTGGCCCAACCGCTCCTACAACCCGCGGTTGGTCCCCTCCCTCTGCCACGTGGCGTCCCCTCCCCTCATCCGCAGGGCCCAACCGCTCCTACAACCCGCGGTTGGTCCCTCCCCCCTCCCCTGCCACGTGGCGCCCCCCCCGCGTGATGCCCCACCTGGTGTCCTTCCCCACGATGCCACGTGTCGTCCTTCCCTCCCCCATGATGCCCCAACGTGGTGTCCTTCTGCCGAAATTTTTTTTTTGCAGCAGCCTTTGACCGCATAAACACCCACCCTTCCTCACTTTTTTCTGTCTTTTTTCTTCTCTCTTCCTCGCTTCTCTCTTTATAATCCCCTCCCCCGAACCCTTCTTCTGCACTCTGTCATCTTTTACCAACTTCCTTCGTACTTCATATCTCACCTACATAATCTCCATAACAATACAAATCAAAAAATTTTACGCTAGAAGATCGGTGGATAACCGCTAGAAGATCGGTAGTTTTTTCTTTAAATACATCAAGTCACAACAAGTAAGTATTTTGAATTTCCTTATAATTCAATGTTAGGTTTATACAAATCAGCGTATTACATTTATAGATTCCAAAACAGCGATTTTTTAGGGTGCCAAATATAGACAGTTTTTCACGAATTTATAAAAAATAGCTAGAGCTAGATTTTGCCAAAATGCAAAAAAGAGACCCTAGTTATTCTTAAAGGATCTGTCTCAGGTAAAAATTTCAGATTTTTCCAAAGACTGGAAAGGGGTTAACTGATACGGGGAACCTTGTAACTCTGCAGTGTATTTTAAAATATCAAGCTAGCGCGATTTCGCGCGAAACTTTTATGAGAATCCTAGGATGTTGGGAAGTTCCATTCCCCAGGAATTCGGGCCATTCCGAAGCCGTTACCTATTTTTTTGGCCGAACGGCCCTTTAAGCGCTTGATCCGGACACCGGTTCGCGATTTTTGGGCGAAACCTCCGTAAAATACTTTTTATGTCAAGAATGAATTCAGGAAGCCTCAAGTAGCATTTCGAAGCACTTTTGATATTTTTTTATGCCAGGGGGCATTTCGGTAATTCGCCGCCCCGAGAGGGGTATTTCGGTAATTTTACAGTGCTAAGTTTTTTGACGGACTTTTTAGTCCAGAAATATAATTACAAAACCTGAAATGTTGTTTTGAAGCTGACGTGGCGCGCGTAGGGGTGTTTTGGTAATTTTCCCGCGCCAAGGGGTGTTTTGGTAATTTTCCCGTGCCAAGTTTTTCAAACGACTTTTTAGTCCAGAAATGTAAGTAAACCACCTGAAATGTTGTTTTGAAGCTGGTTCGGGGGCTTTGGGGTGATAGTGAACGCTCAGGGGCATTTCGGTAATTTGCCGCTGATCGGGGGCTATTTTGCTAGGAAGGATCCAGCTTAAAATTCAAACCTTATATTTGTAGGGGCCATCGGGCTATATATTGCTATATAACCACGTTGGCGCTAAATTCAGTGGGAACTAGCGTAATTAAGCGTTCGGAGTGGTGGGAATTGAGGATTTGTTTTAATACATTGAAATAATGACTATTGCTAATGTGTTGGTAAGCTAGGTTAAAGATCCAGTTATAGTTTTGGAATGTAAATATTATGGATATTATGGACGCTAAGTTGGTTTATAATTATATTTTGTTCTTAAAGGTATGAATTTCAGCTCTGGACCTCATGATACATCAATCCTATACGATGACGATGACCACGTCGCGAGGCACGTATTTGACGGTGTCGATAGGGGTGTTTTGGAAACAATTCAAAGCACAAGGCACCTTGAAGAGTGGGTACTAAACGAGGAACAAATACAGCTATTACACCGTCAAAATTTAACCCTGTTCACCGATCCCGGGAAATGGTCTCGACACGACGATTGCCTTATATCCGCTCTAGTTGAACGATGGAGGAGCGAGACGAACTCATTTCACTTCCGGTTTGGTGAAATGACTGTTACGTTAGAGGACGTCGGATTTATACTTGGAATCCCATGTCACGGCAGACCCGTTACTTTGAACGTGCCGTCTGCATCCATAGCGAATATGGCTATGCAGTATTTTCCGGGAATTCCAAGGGCAGCGCTTACAACAAACGGCGTCAAGCTTAAATGGCTGAGAGAGCAGTACGGCGTGCTACCGGATGAATACACTCCTCAAGATTTCGTGACGTATACGAAGGCATTCCTTCTGTATATTATTGGAGCTATATTACTTCCGACGCATTCGAAAAACACGGTGCATCCGAAGTATATGGTGTTCTTGGAGGATCTTGAGGAGGTATACTCCTATTCGTGGGGTTCAGCTGTCCTTGCGCACCTATATCGAGCACTGCATAAGGCTACGAGAAACGGTGCCAAGTCCATTGCCGCCTGCCTGACTCTATTACAGGTATGAGCATTTATTTTCTTGGTAGGATCCTTAGTCAATATATTCGGGATTAATTACTAATTCCATATAATGTTTGCATTCACAGGTTTGGTCTTACGAGAGGCTACCCATGGGTCGTCCACAACCGTTGGTAGATTCCGATGAGACGTGGCCTAGGGTGTGGGCCTGGGGGCCTACGACCAACCGGAGGAGGAGACGGGTAGACCCTCACCACCATCTAAAGTTCTATCGGGGGGAACTAGAGATACTAGATGCATCCCAGGTGACGTGGCAGCCATATGGCAAGGTGATGCATCTGTTGGATGAGTGGTGTTGGCAACTTCCGGTGTCGTACGTGCTGGCAGGTTTGGTTCGGGTGCCGCTCATTCACTTCGAAGAATGTGAGTTTCAGATGCCCGATCGAGCTATGAAGCAAGCTGGCTGTCCACAAGGGATACCAAAACCCGCTGTAGACATGCGGCCATACAGGGGTGGTCGAGGGCCGAACTTCGAGGTGGCTGATGCCTTGATTTTGTTGGGTGACGAGGTGCACCAGTGGAATACCTGGCAGGAAACGTATGATAGCCTTGTATCGCTGAAGCACGACGGCATTAGTACTGAGGAATACTTACAGTGGTTTCTCAGGGTGACGCGCACGAGGGTGAATCGCCCTTCCCAGGTGAAGAAGACATCGTACGCGCCACGTGAGGTCTATGACCAGTTCTGGGCATTGGCCATTGTAAGTCATGCTAGTGTTGTTTGATAATTTATTTGCGCACCTTATCGACCATTTGTCAAATATGATTAGCCATATTTTCTATGCATGTTTTTTAGGTTGACCAGGGCATTGAGGTGTTCAAGCAGCTGGAGTCGTTTGACTGGTTTGTCGCGCAGGCTCCTGACAATCTCAAGAGGTCCATTGAGAAGTACAAGACTGAAGTTCAAAACTTTAGTCTTGCGTACCGGGGTTACGAAGGGGAGCCGTCTAGTCGCCCTCGTCCTGAAGCGTACGACTATCAGCCCCAGAGTCAGGTGTGGGAGTCGTCTGGTCGCCCTCTTCCTGACGCGTACAACTATCAGCCCCAGAGTCAGGTGTGGGAGCCGTCTGGTCGCCCTCCTCCTGACGCGTACGACTATCAGCCCCAGAGTCAGGTATGGGAGCCATATAGTCGCTTGCCTCCAAACGCATACGACTCTCAGTGCCAGAGTCAGGTTCCCCAAGTAGGAATCCAGGCCTCGCGCCCAAGCTTTCGGTCGGACAAAGGACAAGCGACGAAGCCATTGAGGTCGGACAAGATGGCTTGGATCGACCGGCACTACTTCGGGCATGAGCCTGTCAATTCAGCAGACTTTCCCCTTGCGACATTCCTAGGTCATGAGGATATCAGAACGTTGGCGCCGGAGACAGATCTTTCAAATTTTGTCATGAACGCTTACATAGAACTGCTCCGGATTAGAGAGCAACGTTTTAACCGTTCTGAATATTTGAAGCTTAACATGTATCCCACTCATTTTGTGGAATTAACGGTGAGAGAATTCACAGAATGGAGGCGAGGGGGCGGCAGGAGTAAGTGGAAACCAGGTCGAAACGTGTTAGGCATGATGAACGCAGACTATCAATGTCCCGCTGCTGATGCGAACCTTATCATGATACCCTGTCATCATGCAAACCACTGGTTCCTATTAGTTCTCCATCCAGCGTTCAGAACGGTTCACATATACGATAGCCTAAGGGAGGACGAGCCTGGACAGCTGCTGGCACAGATGTACAACGAGTACATCACTTTAGTGGTTAGTATTTATTTTTTGACCTTGGCTCATAGTATATTGTTCTTGTCTCATAGGCTTGATTCTCGTTTTTATTGTTGGATGCAGACTACTGTCCTCTCGCTAGCATGCGGACGGCCACAGGGTGACCCTTGGACGGTCGTGATGATAAAGGACCGACCAAAGCAATATAACGGTCACGATTGCGGGATTTACGTCCTCAAGTACATGGACTACATTGCTCGCTCGGAAGTGCTCAAACACTCCTCGTGGACTAGGAAGGATGCCTTGACGTTTAGGTATAGGATAGCCTGGGAGCTGAAAAAGAATGAAGCTAGACGCCTTCATTACCATTATCCTGACGTGCGTGGCTAGCTGCTGTGATGTTACAAAAAACTGTACCAAAAAGAAATGTACATAATTTTTCGCATGCTATGAATTTGGCGCTAAAATGTGCGCGAATATACCTTTCATATGACGTGCATTCGAAAAAAAGTGACAAAAAAAATTACAACTTTTTTCGGAAGCTATCAAATGGGGCCTAAAGTGTGCCCGAATAGGCCCTTCCTAGGAAAACTCAAAAATTAATGTGTCTCGTTTTTCGCCGAAAGTCTTACAAATGGGCTAACTAGCGTGCCTGAAGTGCAATGAGCGGAAAAAAAGTGACAAAAAAAATTACAACTTTTTTCGGAAGCTATCAAATGGGGCCTAAAGTGTGCCCGAAAACGGAGTTACCAAAACTATCAATAATCCACAAACCAAATCACAAATTAAAGATTGCACAAACCAAATCACAAATTTAAACATTATAAAAGTTCAATTTATACAACTGAAACATTAACCCTAACACTCTTCCTCATCATCGTCCTCCTCGACCATACTGCCAGGTTCGATACCTAACACTTTATAATGGTTTCTCTTGTCATGATCAGTCATCTTATTACACAACGCACACTTTCGTAATTTTTTTTGACCCGTTGCTTCTTCAATCGGATTCTTCATGCGTATTGCTCGTTTTCGCCCTTTTGTTTGAGAAATAATTGGATCAAAAATCGTCCTCCTCACCTTGTAGGTCAGTGCCGTCAATGACTGGCTGTTTGGCTCGATTGAATCTACCGCCTGGAGTTGCGTGGTAGTCGGAGTGTCCACAGTTTCTGGTAATGCCATCCTAAACTGTGCATGCTTAGCCTTATCCCGTGCGGCTGCTTCAACTTGATACCTGTACCCATCAAATGTCGACGCTGCATCCATTGATAAACCGTGCATGATGTTACAAAGGTGATTATATCGCAGCGTCTCAGATTGCTCGAAATCAACTGAAACATTGGGCACGTAAGGAATGTGACCGTGGACTCTGTTGGCTTCCTTCGTCCACCGTTCCAAGATATACGGTGGAGGGATTTCACTAGCATTCTTGGCGCTCAAAACCCTCAACGCGTGTCGACAAAGTATACCTTTATGCTCAAACAGTTGACAGTTGCAATTAACCAACCCGGTGTCCTTACAAACTGCTACGGTAAAATGTCGTCTGGTCCTCGGAGCCGACGAAGAGCACGGATTGGCGAAGTTCGTCACATTTGTCAAAGCATAAACCTTGATATCTCTGGTGGAATACTCGTGCAACTTTGTCATGCCATATTGATTCGACTTTAGTAGTTCCTCTTGAAACTGTCGAAACATTTCCTTGGTATAGACTTGAGCCGCATGAGCCTCTAAAGGTGAATAAAGTAGTATAGCTCTTTCTTTGCAAACTGTAGCCGCGTCGGCTTCTCTCTCACGGTACAATTGCCTGTCAACGGCTTTCTGCATCTCTAGTACGAACTCCGCTATACTTGAAGACTGGCCTACGTACCCATCAAAGAATGAATTCATAGCTTCGCTTCTCGAGGTCGTAGTCATTCCGGCTGCAAAAAAATTCTTGGTGTAGGCACCGACCCACTGTGTCTTGATCTCATACAACGATTGTAACCATTCGTGATTGTGCAAATAGTAAGTATCCATTAACGTGGCCCACCTCTCCTCGAACACGTCTACCGTCAACGATTTCTTCACACATGTATTAAAGTCAGTCTTGAATGACGGATGGTTTGCATATACATGGTGAAGCCGTTCGGGATATTTGTTGCTTATGTGCCATGTGCACAGGCCATGGTGAGTATCTGGAAGGACCTTAGCGATTGCATTTTTCATTGCCAGATCTTGGTCGGTGATGATGGTCTTTGGAGGAATATGATACATTGCTTGAAGCCACGTTTCAAATAACCACGTAAATGACTCCTCCGTCTCATCCCTAAGCAGGGCAAAGCCAAACGAGATTGACTGATAGTGGTGGTTCACCCCGGTGAACGGAGCAAAAGGCATAGAGTACTTATTGGTGCGGTATGTGGTGTCAAACGTCACAACATCCCCAAAATTTTGGTAAGCAGCTCTAGAACGGGGGTCCGCCCAAAATATAGTACTAATGCGGTTCTCATCATCCAGTTGGAGACTGTAAAAAAATCCAGAATTCTCACTCTGAAGGGACCTGAAGAGATCAAGTGTAGTTTGAGAATCACTCTTACCGAAAGACTCTCTCCTCTGAGCACGAAGTTCATTTCGAAGGTCTACTTCGTTGAAACTCAACTTGTCAATCCCCCCAGCCTGGCTTGAGAAAACCCCCATCATCTTAGAAGGTGGAATTTTAGCCTCGGCCATTGTAAAAATTAGTTGTCTGTGTGCCGCGCTTATTTCTCGGTGTTGATGAATTTGACCAATCTTACTGGGGGTCATCAACTGATGATTATGGCTCAACTCCACTCCTGTGACAACCCAATGGTTTTCATTTTTTCGGTGTACTGCATACACATGGGCCTTGCAGCCGGTACCCGGAAATGTGTCCCGTTTTCTTTGTCTTGTTGTCCCTTCGTCACTGATCCGAACGACCGGAGTTACATGCGGTGCTCCTCTATGACACTCAAATAGTCTTGCACAAATTTGATCTGTATTCGCCCGTTTTCTAGTCGTCTTAGTTCTAATACCGAAACCTATCGTTTTCGAATATGCTCTATAGTATGCTTCAACTTCGTCCAGTGCTTGAAAAACTTGACCAACGTAAGGTGGATCAGAACCTTCACAAAAATTATTTCCTCCAGTTGCATCCATATTTATACTGTAATCTAAAAAATAAAAATTATATCATTCTCAACAAGTCATAAATTTAAATAAAAGAAGAATAAAATTTATTTAAACCACCGTCTTTCGGGAAATTTGGTATAATGTAAAATTAGCAAAATAGCCCCCGATGAGCGGCAAATTACCGAAATGCCTCCGGGGGTTCATTATCACCCTAACGTCCCAAATCAGCTTCAAAACAACCTTTCAGGTGCTTTGCTTACATTTCTGGACTAAGAAATCATTTGAAAAACTTAACGCTGCAAATTTACGAAAATACCCCTATCGGGGATGCGAATTACCAAAATGCCCCCTGACAAAAAAAATCTGAAAAGTGCTTTGAAATGGGATTTTAAGCTTCCTGAATTCACTCTTTAAAATAACTTTTCAGGTGTCTCACACCCTTTCCTGAACTAAAAGTTATTTTAAGCACAAATTTGTGTAATGTAAAATTAGCAAAATAGCCCCCGGGGGTTCATTGTCACCCTAACGCCCATCAAACCAGCTTCAAAACAACCTTTCAGGTGTTTTACTTAAATTTCTGGACCGAAAAACTTTTTTTCGGGAAAATTACCAAAACACCCCTCGCGGGGGGGCAAATTACCAAAATGCCTCCTGGCTTCAGAAAATATCAAAAGTGCTTTAAAAAGCTATTTTAAGCTTCCTGAGTTCATTCTTGATCTAAAAAGTATTTTACGGATTTTTCGCCTAAAAATCTCGAACCGGTGTCCGGATCGAGCGCTTAAAAGCCCGTTCGGCCAAAAAAATAGGTAACGGCTTCGGAATGGCCCGAATTCCTGGGGAATGGAACTTCCCAACACCCTAGGGTTTTCATAAAAGTTTCGCACGAAATCGCGCTGGCTTGATATTTTAAATTACACTGCAAAGTTACAAGGTTGCGCGTATCAGTTAACCCCTTTCCAGTCTTTGGAAAATCTGAAATTTTTACCTGATACAGATCTTTTGAAAATAACTAGGGTCTCTGTTTCGTATTTTGGCAAAATCTAGCTCTAGCTATTTTTTATAAATTCGTGAAAAATTCTATTTCTGACGCCCTAAAAAATCGCTATTTTGGAATTTTTCGAATGTAATACCCCGATTTGTCAAAACGTAATTTTGACGCCCTAAACACGAATTTTAGACTATTGTAAGAACAATTTAAGCGTAACATAATTTAAACAATCAATTGGTATTAACAAATTGAAAAATACTTACTTGTTTTAACTTGATATATTTCAAGAAAAATCCACCGATCTTCTAGCGGTTATCCACCGATCTTCTAGCGTAAATTTTTTTTGTTTGTATGTAGGTGAGATAGGGAGAATGAGGAGGGTGGAAAAAATGATTCGGGGAGGAGGGATTTTATAGAGAGAAAAGTGAGAGAGGCCGGAAGAACCGTGAGTGAACAGCAGGGAGGGGGAGGGGGGAATGACACGTGGGGGTGGGGGGTAGGGTGGTAATGACACGTGGGGGAAGAGGGGGTTCACGGGTGGGGGAAGGGGGTTCACGGGTGGGGGAAAAGGACATAGGGTGGGGGCAAGGGGGGTGACGCGTGGGGGGGGGGGGGCAAGGGGGTGGGGTCACGGAAGGCAATAATGCCAACCGCATGTAGGAGTTGCGGTTGGGCATTATTGCCACCATTTTCTCACGAGTTTTTCATTTTCTCGTGATATTTTCGTGAATTTCTCATATTATTTTCGTCCTTTTTCGTCCCTTTTCGTCCCTTTTTGCGCCACGTGGCCAACCGCTGCTCTTACCTGCGGTTCGGTGGAGAAATTGTTATTTCTCCACCGGTAGATGTGGATCGGTCCCCTATATATATATATATATATATATATATATATATATATATCACAAAATTTGGCCCATCAAACCAAGATCTGCACCGTCCGTTTTGATTTAGAAGAACGAAATAGACCCCCTGCTTTTGCTGCTGCTAAATTCCTATTATTAACAAACAAAAATGGGCGATTGGACCTTATCAAGATTAGTAGGTTAAGAAAACCTTTTGACGATTTTGATGCATCTACCACAACAAGAACTTAAAAAGATGAAGATAAAGACCTCTTTTGATTTAAAAAATTCCTTGTGACCCTTCTTTCGATTATAAACGATGGAATCGATTATTACAATATATATAAAAAATAATAGGGTTATCAAAAATGAAATATCTTGTCACGCAAGTTAAGAGAGTCACACACCGACAGCTTGTTAACCAAGCTCTCTAAGACTTGTCAAACACCCACATAGGAGCATATGACGTAGTGAAGCCAAGAAATGGTTGACAAAGTTCTAGCTAGGCCCCATATGTTGTTTTTCTTTTGACGATTTCAAAAGCAAAAAGGTTTGAGTTTGTCTTTGGTGTGGTGTTATGTTTTGTTTGTTTAGGCATACTGGAATTAGTTTCGCCCGATATAATAATTCTATACTATTTGGTCTTCTTAAAATATAGTGTAATTACTTATGTAACTAAGAAACAAGACTCTTTTTTTTTTTTTATCTATATTTAATCCTCCTAATTAAATTAAAAAAAGACCTAAAGTTTGATCCACGGCAAAATACGTTGAGGATTCTAAGATCAATTAGTCTCCGTAGAATATGAAATCAAAACACAAAAGAAGGCTTATCAAAGACATCTTCAAAATTAGCGAAAACAACATTCATGTTTCCCCCTCTCTTACAACTCTGGCACTTCGGGTGTTTAACGATTCTAGGTTAATTAATTTTTCTTAGTGAATACGCTCGTCAATATTTATGTTTTCACTAGTATTGAGAAAACAACTCTTTATGCAATTCAATGGAACACCACATTGGCGTGTAGAGTTGTCAAAGGGCCGGGCTTGGGCCGGCCCAGCCCAAGCCCATCGGGCCTGCTGTGGGGCCGGGCCTGCCGAAGGCAAACCTAGGCCCAGTCCAGGCCCTGGCCCTAGGCCCAATATCTAGGGCCGGGCCCGGGCCCTTTTTTTTTTCTTGTTATTCAATTTTAAATTTCATCTCTAGGCAATATTCACAATTTAACGAACCTAATCTTTATCCTTTTATTTCATTATAAGTAATATACATATATATGTATGTATGTATATACATATTTATTTGTTAGCCATTATATTTTTTATTATATGTTAAACATTTTCATACTCTTCTTGGTGAGCTTTATTAATAAAATCTTAACACATAACAATGCTGTTGGGGGGGGGGGTAAAAGTGGAATTTTGGAAAAGGGGTGGAAGAAAGGGGGGAAAAGCAAAAAATTCAAACAAGTGGTGGGGCCAAAACCGGGTCAGACCCGGGCCGCAGACCTGGCCAAACCGGGCCAGAACCGGGCCGACTTAGGGCCGAGCCAAACCCGGGCCGTTTTCGGGCCTGGCCGGGTCGGGCTTTTTCGCAGAATCTGAAGGTCTAGTCCAGGCCCAGGCCCCAAGCCCGCTTGTGCTGGGCCGCTACTGTTCATGGACGGGGCCGGGCCAGCCCACGGGCCGCCCGGCCCGTTTGACAACTCAATGGCGTGAGGTACAAACTAACGGAGTCTAAATCCATAAGGCCCTTAATTTACAAGTGAACCTACAGAGTTGTTGGCCTACTTTTGGGAGGAGCTCTTGAAGCCCACCCCACAACGTCACATCGTGTATCTTTCGGTTATTGTGAGACCAATCGTTGCAGACCAGTTAGCTAAGCTAGTCAGCCTCAATTCTAATGTAATACGGAGTATTTCTTTGCCCACTGTTCTCTTGGAACTAATATCGTGTGGCCCCAACTATTTAGGACGATCAGATCAGGAGGATATAACGTGACAGAAGCAGGAGTTAGGATAGGTAAGAGAGTATTAGGATCCCGGGTCATATCATATTTTCTACTCACGAGAGTTTCTTCCGCTTACTAAGATTTATATAAAATTCATATTTCCTCGAGACTTTGAGCGTTCGAGTTATTTCTCATGTGCCAGTAGTTTTGTCGGATCGCAGTAAAAATGTAGCTATAATTGCGATTTGGAGGGCAAACTTGGTTGATGGCTGCAATATCTAACCCAAAAGGCATAGTTGCAGTTCGCTACCACAATCTTGCAAGAAAACTAGTGTTTGGGAAACCGAAAATGTTCAGGTCTCGGAGAAACAAAAGGCGTTTGACAACAACCCTTCCTCCTGAACTCTCCAACTCTGGATTGGGACATGTACATAGGAGTTCTCCCTAGCTAGAACGATTCTACATCTGTGAATATCTGCATCAACCAAGTTTAGGTTAGATACTGCCATCAACCAAGTTTGCCCTCCAAAATTATAATTATAGATTTCTTACTGCGATCTGACAAAACTACTGGCACACGAGAAATAACTCGAACGCTCAAAGTCTTGAGGAAATAGTATATGTGAAGTATACATCATCATATAGCTAGTCTTCTTGATATAGAAAACCTAGATTTGGTCGGTTTGTGGTTGAGTAATTGCTTGCCAACTTGCCATGTGAACAAGCTTGTTGTAACGGCAGCTTCCTATTGCACCATCACTACCTCCGCAGACATAACAAGCAATGACAAAAAGCCACCAGTTCTTTTTTAGTTTCCCACAGGCAGCCCCAACACAAGTTCTTGTCCATTCCCAACAACAGAGCTGACTTTTGCTTCTGCAAGTTGGGTGTTGACAATTTATACACTCTAGAGAAAGGTATTAGGTCACTAGGTCAAGTCTTGTGTAAATAAAACATTTAACCAAATGTGGCGCAGTAGAGTGGGTGACCGCGTACATGTGAATGGTTGACCCAGACAAAGTACAAAATAGCCCCCCCCCCCCCCCCCATGAGTGAACTATGGATGTAATCTTTAGGGACAAAAATTTTTGTAGTGATAAATAGAATAATAGTAACTCTTAAAAGTATTCGAAAGAATCATAATTGTAATGCATGGAGTGGCTTTTTTGTCGGTTTGCACATGAGGATTTTGGTCGATAACCCTCCTTGTTCATAGAAATAGTCTACAATCTGTCAATATGGTGAACATTAGTTATCATTGTATACTGTTAATAACATTTTTGCAGTACTTTATTGAAATTATTGATAGTATTTTTTTAAAGTTATTAATTAAAAGTCACTAATTAAATATGTTTAGTGACCATTATTAACGCTGTAGGGAGAATTGCAAACTTTATCTCACCCGAATTACGGCCAAGAAAATTTCCCATAGCCAGGACATGCGTGCATAGATATTCATGTGAGGGGGATAATATATTGGTTATGGAACTTGCATGCCTACGTAGAAACTATACCTTATTCAGCATGCGCACATAATATTGCCTCTAACAGGGTGGCATAATGGATAAGCTTAAGACGTTGAGTACGTGTTTAGTGGTTGAATTTGCTTATCTTATTAGTCCCACAACACAAATATATGCTATCTATGCGCGTGTACAAAGAGATGCTTGAACCCTAGAAAGAGAAAGCAAGCAAACAAATGTTCTTCATGAAGGGTGGTTCCTTAGTGTATTATTACGTTTTCATGATCGAATCTAGATGAGTCGGTTTTAGATGGGTGCGATTAATATGGGTTACGCCAGTTTGGATTAGATCAGACCGTTGACAGCTGGTTGGTTAGCCGTTGGGCTAACTCCAGGTTAGGCATTGTTTACGGTCTCTCTTTGTTTTTTTGTCCCCTTCGATCTGTGCAGCTAACCTATGTTTACGACCTTTAACTTAGAACAAAGTTATTTTTTGTTGTTCTTTACCTCTTTATAATAATGAAAATTTTGGACCCTTGAGCCAAGTACAAAGATGATAGAAAAATAACTTCTTATGAATAATAAAAGAAATAAATTATAATCATACTGCTAATGATAAAGCTGAATATCCAGCTGGGCATGTTTGTTGCTTTGGATCCGACGTACGTAGCTTCTGATGGACACATGCTGGCCAACCTAAATTTAGACAGTTGATGACCGAAAGCCTAGCCAGCACATGGCACTATTTTGACAATTTTGTAGCAATAGACACACATTCTTGCTACAAGAATATACAACTTGGTTGTTGAGAGCACACTGGATTAGCTACGAGTTTACACTGATCCAAGCTTAATAGCTCATCATCTTAAGGACAGGATCAGGTCAAACACTGCAGATCATGACAAGCTGGCATCATAAGACCAGTAAGCACCCCTAAAAACTTAGTCAAAAGGTCGAAAAGGTACGAGGCCGTAGATTAGATATGATGTGAGGCCGTAGATTAGATATGATGTGTTATGCATATTAATATCGGTTATCGATGGATAGCGAGATGGCATCTAGAATGATCACTTTAACGGTTGTTTACGAGAGATCGGATATGAGTGCTTTCGACACCTCGGGCAAAACAAAAAGCCTATTCGCCAATTATGAATTGCATCATTAATATGTGCCGGTGGCTCACTTTTAAATCTTATATACTTTTCAAAATGACCTAAAGATGCTCTAGCCCACATTCTTATGTTTCCATGAAATTGAACAGATAGCCTTTGCCCCTTAATTAAGGCCGAGCCTTATATTGGTGTAAGGATCGAACAAAGTTTCAGGGCCGGTCTGATATCTGGTGTGCTTTCAGAAAATAAAGCTCCGGCCCATTCTAGATAAGCATTGTGTGGGCAACCATTTGGGCCCTGCTAATCTGACAACACCAAGCCTGGCTCAGTTGGCTCAGTTATTAGGCCTTCGGCCCGACCAACCATTAGAAGAATGATATCATCGCTTGTACTTTACTCGATTGTACGCGGGGGACAAATTTTCAGTTGTCAATTACTGATTTACTAATAACAATCTTTAGGCGACGACTTTTTGGTAGCTACATCATTACAAACAAATTTCAGAGAAGCAGATTTTGCCCAAACACGACAGTGTGTAATTAAGTGGTATTCACTTGTGAGTAACGATATAGCCCTATAAGTTGTCGCCCAATCATCCCAACCTGAGTTTGTCCAACACGAGGCAAAAATTTTGCGATGATACGTCCAAGGATTCAAAATCTATTTCTTGTATTGAGCATTTGGTAATGCCCGTTCTTGAAACCAATCTTCTAGCACCGGTTTTAGTTCATCTTTTAGATGCTATTTGCAAGCTTAGAAGAAGGTTGTATGCCATTTAGTTCATCATTTAGGTCGGCAATACCGTAATCCTCAAGAAGCAGATAATATAATGCAAGTCCGAACACAAATACCTAGAGGGAGGATAAATAGGTATGATTCTGGCAAATAGTATGTTTCTTAATTCTCTTATTAGAATGTCAAAATTGTGTGAACCAAAAACTTTACATTGCTATCACAAGAATTGCAAAAACCTTATGAAATTCCTGATATTTTTTCAGAATTTTTAGCAAGTTGAATAAAAATCAGAGTTTCATTTTGTAAAGCTAAGTAAAAAATGAAGCTAAAACAAATAATAGAGACCACGAAAACGAATCGATGTGTCATAGGGTTTCGGCCCCTTTTACCTCTGCAAGTGTGAAATATTCAACTATGGCGTGCTCTACCTAGCTTGCATTACCCAATGCGAGTCACTCTAACACTCTATTCTTGCAATTACAAACAACGAATAAATGATTTAACATAGTTATGAATACCGTACCGAAATATGTACCTATTGTTTTTCAGTGAGATTATATAGTACCGTCACGATACTAGTAACTTCATGTGTGGAGTGCCAGCTATACAGACAAAAACTCATGTTTCCAACACTAGTTATCAAACTTGATTGCAACTCCACCCAATCGAACCCATGATACATACCAATGCAATGCGAGTGGAAAAAAAAATCATGGTGTAACTCAATGAGTTGTCGCATGGTGAAAACCAACGCACAAATCAAAGAATAATCCAGTACACGGAAAGAAATCAAATAACACCATATTAGATTTTACAAACTATGATGAAATCTATGATGAAGGGGAACCGGTGCATCCAATGGCTCCAGAAGACATCGGTTCCAACATCAGTAGCACCTCCAGATGCAATCGATAGTTTTAGAGGACCTCGGTTCAACACCAATAGCAGCTCCAGGTGAAGTCTATATTAATTCATTGCAGCCAATTCTCTACTAGTCTGAGGAGTTTATGCCATGATTGGAAAACTTATTCTAAGTTCAAATGTATATGATGTATATAATTTGAGGTCATAGCTTTCAGTCATTCATTTATATATAGCTCGAGCAAGTCTAAAGTCGTTTTTGATGCACATTGTCTTGTGAATGTTTGATTATTTCGTGTAGATGCAAAGGGCGCAGGCGTTGAAGCTCTCTTTAGAGAAGATGATGCTTGAAGAAGTGGTTTGCACGTGTCCTCCTTATATCTGGCATTTTTTCCTACTAAAATCGGTAAGTATTATGAATCTGTAATGGCTTGTACTGCTCCATCCTCCTAAATTTTTTTAGCAGTGACATGTAAACTTTCAAGCTTGAGCCATTGAGCGGAGTTAATGGCTTTTGAATGGCTAAATTAGGCGAATTTGTCTCTCATAAAAAATGTTAGAACATACAATGATCATTTTAGAGGTCTTCCATGTTCATGGCGTTGGTTTGTACTTACCCTGTGAATTTGTTATATCCACTTTATTGCAGAAGCATCTTATATATTTCAAATCAACTATGCTGTTAATTTTTCCTCTCATTGTAGGATTTTATTTTGTTGTTTAGGGTGACCTCAAGGCAGATAGTTAAAGGAAACTGACCTTTATTTAGATTGATTTAGTCATAGTATGGCATGTTAGAATTTGCTTTATTTTATTTATAAATTCTTTTAGTAAAGCTTGATTTTAGTCTATGTAACCCATTGTATTAAATTTTGTCATAATTTTATTTATAATGTTTTTTACCGTTGTTATTTATTATGTGTGTAACCCCTAGTCTTCTTCTACTTTAAAAGGAGACCACTAATATCATGGAGAACACACACATATCAAGACATATGCTTGATATTTTATATGTTCTCTACATTGTATATATTTTTTATTTTGGAAAACTTGATTGGGCTAGTTCAACGGTTTTTCTGTACACGCACGCATAAAGAAGGCGACGCTGCGATCCTTGGATTTTATCTTGGAGGATTTATCGTTTGTTGGAAGTCGTGCATCGGGAGACGATAAAGCATTTAGAACAGCGATTTTGTCGTAACTCTTACAAGTCAGCGTGAATTTACTTTAATTCTCTATATCTTGAAATTACATGCTAGTTAAAACACTTAACAATGTGTGTGTGTGTGTGTGTACATATTTGTATGCTTATAATATACTTATTTTGCATGCATAATATATCTAGTTAGCCATAAGTTTTGGTAATTTTCATGGTTAGGCAATTACATGCTTTAGTCATATTTTTATAATTGATTGTTATGTGAAATTAATGTAGCAAATCTAAGCTATTTTTCCAACATTCTAAAGGCTTTATCATAGCTTTGATTTGCATATGTATGATAAATTGAGTATACAACTTTTATTGTTTAAGTTGGTTGTATCTAGAAGTGAACATTTGTAATTTTGGACTAAGATTTATTAACTTAGTGTACTGTTCATATATTTTAAAATACTGTTCACGTTAATGTACTGTTCATATTCTAGGAGATACTGTGTCATTACTGTTCACGTTATTGTTCATATTAAAAAACTATTTTGACTTTTCAATACACAATTTAGTCACTTTTATTAGCTCCTTTTTACTACTTTTATTTTAGTCAATTATTTAGATAAGGTATTGAGACTTAGCATTTTTGTTTACAAAGTTAGTTTTCTTTACCTTAACTATTCTTATGGCATCTTATGATGAAACCATCACACTTAAACTCGAAAAATTCAATGGACAAAATTTTAAAAGATGATAAAGACAAATAAAATATTGGCTTACAATTTTAGGCCTCATCTCGACAATAGAGGAAAACAATAGTCAATCTCGAGAGTCGAGTTCTTGGTATACTCCGGAATAAATTGAGTTTCATTGTCATAATAGAATCCTAAGTATCATTTTTTAACGTCTTTATGATGTCTATCATCATGCTATAAAAGTGCTAAGGAACTTTGGAATCTCTTACAAGATGAATATGGCATTGATGATGCCGGTATAGAACGTTTAATGCATCTATGTTTAACAAGTTTGTTATAATCGAGTGAAAAGCAATTAGCGATCAAATTCATGAGTTTCAAGACCACTTAAGGGCTGTTGAGGATAATGGCTCTAAGTTTAGGGAGGATTATAAAGTGTCTTTCCTTTTAGACAAACTTCATTCCTCTTGGTCCGACTTTGCTAAAGGTCTAAGACATAAACAGGGAACCTTAACTTTGACCCAAGCCATCAAATCCCTAAAGATAGAAGAAAAGCATAGAGAAAGTATCAAACATAAGCAGTAACGTCGAACCAAACTAATTTGGTAGAAAATAATATAACTCTAAACAAACCACACCAACTTAGGCCTATGTGGAATAACTTTAGAAACAATAATAGGTAGAACACCCAAGACAACAATAATTTCTGTCGAAAAAACTCCCGTCATAACAACTTCCTAGCCAATTGTTTTCCTAAAAACAACAATAACCAACCCACAAACCTTGTAAATCACAAGAATGCAAAGGATACTAAGGGCAAACGAAAGAAGAGACCATGTTACGTGCGCGGGAGGACCAATCATATAGCTCAAGATTGCTTTACAAAAGGGTCGAAGAGTACAAGCCAAATGGTAGAAACCAAAGAGATCAAGTCAACATGTTGCTAGATGATGAACCTCTTATTAGGTTTGATCCTAATCCTTATTTAGCAATCAAAGTAATGATTGGTGGATAGATTCAGGTGTTAATGTATATGTTTGCTTTGATTGTGAACTATTTAAAAACTTATCAGAACTCAAGTGGAGGAAGCGTGATACTAGGAAATGATACAGCCGCACAAGTGATAGGAATTGGAAGAATTGATTTAAAGATGACATTGGGGAAGACGCTAACTCTTAACGAAGTGCAGCATGTTTGGGAAGTCAGAAGAAATTTGATTAGTGGATCATCCTTAGTCCAACAAGGATACAAAGTTGTAATGGAGTCTAATAAGGTTGTAATAAATATGAATAATGTATTTGTTAGAAATGTTATGTTTGCGATGGATTGTTTAAACTAAGTATTTTGGTCAATTCAAATGAAAGTTCTCCTTTAGTTTTAAATGTTGAATCTAGTGAGAAATGGGCATGAAAGATTAGGACATGTAAGCTATGAAAAGGTCAAGAGGTTGATGGATTTAAGCTTGATTTCAAAAGCAAATGTAGACACTAAACGTAAGTGTAAAATTTGTGTAGAAGCAAAGCAACCTAGGAAACCTCACAAACCAGTCCATAGAAATACAAGCCTTTTAGAACTTATATATATTGATGTATGTGACTCAAACCGAACTCTTACTAGAGCAGGCAATAAATATTTTGTGACCTTTATAGATGAATTTTCAAAATACTTTTACCCTTATCTAATCAAGACCAAGGATGAAGTGTTTGGTAAATTTAAGATATATAAGAATGAAGTTGAAAACCAACTAGAAAAGAAAATAAAGGTCTTTAGGTTTGATAGAGGTGAGGAGTACAGGTGGAATGAAATAAAGAATTTCAGTGAAGATAGTTGGATAATACATGAATTAGCACCCCCTTATTCACCCCAATCAAATGGTGTTGGCGAGAGGAAAAATCGACATTGTTAAACATGGTTAATGCAATGTTGTTAAATTCTGGTGCACTCAAAAACTTATGGGGGAAAGTCGTCTTGTCATCTTGTTTTATACTAAATCGAGTGATCGTTAAGGATCATGACAAGACTCTATATGAGCTTTGGATAAATAAATCTCCAAGGCTAGATATCTTAAAAGTGTGGGGGTGTTTAGCTAAGGTAGCCATACGCGAACCTAAGAGAAAGAAAATCAGGCCCAAAATGATAGATGCCATATATATTGGATATGTTCAAAATAATAGTGCAAATAGATTTTTGGTTGTTAATTTTGAAATTAGTGAAATCTCAAATAACACTATCATAGAAGCGAGAAACGCTATATATTTTGAAGATATATTTGCTTTTAAGACTAGGCTATTTAACCAACCCTCTAGCTCTATAATCCAAGTAATAAGGCACCTCCTAGTAGCATGACCAGATAAGTTGATCTCGAAGTAAAAGAGCTAGGACAGAAAAGAATTTTGGAGAAGGAATTTTCACCTATTTAGTTGAGGGAGAACTCAAGACTTACTTAGAAGCTATGTCATCCATAGATTCTCCATTTTAGAAAGAAGCAATCAATGATGAGTATCAGGCAATCATTCAAAATAATACTTGGGTGTTATCTGATTTACCTCCTTGAGATAAACTCATAGGTTGCAAATGGGTGTTTAAAAGGAAGCTAAAACCTGATGGAAGTATAGAAAAAATACAAAGCTAGGCTAGTAGCTAAGAGTTCACATAAAAACAAGGGATAGATTAATTTGACATATATTCCCCTGTAGCTAAAATAACCACTATTAGAACCTTGTTGGCGCTAGCATTTATAGATAACCTAGTGATACATCAAATTGATGTTAAGACTGCTTTCCTAAATAGAGACTTAGATAAAGAAATTTATATGGAGCAACATGAAGGTTCTAAGGTCAAAGGACAAGAAAATAAAGTTTGCAAGTTAGTGAAATCACTCTATGGTCTTAAGTAAGCCCCTAAGCAATGTCATGAAAAGTTTGATGAAGTTATCCTAGGTTATGGGTTTAAGATTAATGATCACGATAAATGTCTATATTAAAAGGAGGATAATGATGAACACGTCATACTTTGCATATATGTGGATAATTTACTGATCATTGGGACTAATCTAGATGTTGTGAAGACATATTTATCAAATAACTTTGATATAAAAGATTTGGGAGAAACTCATATATTTTGGGAATGACTTTAGAGAAAACTCATGAAGGGGTCATATTGACTCAATCTAATGCCATAAAAAAATATGCTGAAGAAATTGGGATATTACGATACTAATCCTGTACAGACTCCATATAATTCGAGTATAGCCTTTAAAAAAGAACCTGGGAGAACCGATATTAAAACTGAAGTACTCTCAAATCATAGGATCCCTTATATACTTCATTAATAGGACTAGGTCTAATATAACATATGTTGTTGGGAGACTTAGTCGATATACTCAAAATCATAACAAAGAGCATTGGAAGGAAATAGTACTTAAGTATCTTAAAGGGACATTAGAGTATTCATTGCGCTATCAGGGGTTCCCAAATGCGGTAGAAGGGTATAGTGATACTAACTGGATATCCGATAATTTAGAGATCAAATCTAGTACTGGTTATGTCTTTACATTAGGAGGATGATCTATATCATGGGAATCTGGGAAGCAAACAATCATCTCTAAAAGTACTATGGAGTCTGAGTTGATTGCTTTAGATATAGCCTGTACAGAGGCTGAATGGTTAATACATTTTTTTGCTAGATACCAGCTTTATCTGTGTATTGTGATTGTAAAGCTGTTATAGATCTTATTAAACAGTCTCACACGAACAAAAAGATGAATAAACACATACAAGTAAGGTACAAGTCGGTCAAGGGACTAGTAAATAAAAATGTGATGTCTCTTAATTTTGTGAGATCTAAAAAGAATTTAGCTGATAACTTAATTAAAGGTCTACCCAAGAAGGGTTTATTTGAATTATCGAGGGGGATGGGGCTTAAGCCCACAGGGAGTCACCAGCGGGGGTGACCCAACCTTTATGATTGGAGATCCGATGAAGAAGGTTCAATGGGTAGGAACAACCCGTAGAGCGTGACTCGTAATTATAGCACTACTTTACAGGAAAATGTCTCCTCCCATCCTATGGTGATAGTGCTACTTGGTGTGATGTTAAAGAAGGATTTTACCCAGAATGAGCCCGAGTTGGATATTTTCATGAGGTACAGTCACACATACCCTTGGAGGACTCACCTAAACGAGAGTAGTCGTGAGGCCGTGACTGTGGGAACTGGGCAGATCCCTAAAGACTCTTATGAGAATCAAGATTAGAGCGCATGATTGCTTTATAATTTGCTTTATTTTATTTACAAATTCTTTTAGTAAAGCTTTAAAACCTTACTTTATTTTCTTTATTTACAAATTCTTTTACTTTATTTTATTTACATATTGTATTAAACTTTGTCATAATTTTATTCATAATGTTTTTTACCATTGTTATTTTTTTTGTGTGTAATCCCTAATCTTCTTCACTATAAAAGGGGACCCTTCCTACCATGGAGAACACACACAAATCAAGACATATACTTGATATTTTATATGCTCTCTACATTTTATATATTTTTTATTTTGAACAACTTGATCGAGCTAGTTCAACAGTCTTTCTGTGCATGCACATATAGAGAAGGCGACGCTATGATCCTTGAGTTTTATGTTGGATGATTTATCGTTCGTTGGAACCAGTAGGTACGGAGACGATAAAACCTTTAGGACAGTGATTTTGTCGCGACTCTCACAGGCTAGCGTGAATTTACTTTCATTCTCTATATCTTGAAATCGCAAACTACTTAAAATGCTTATACACACACACACACACACACACAATATACATATTTATATGCTTATAATATGCTTATTTTGCATGCATAATATATCTAGTTAGCCATAAGTTTTGGTAATATTCATAATTTGGCAATTACATGCTTTATCCATATTTTTATGATTGATTGCTATGTGAACTTAACGTAGCAAATCTAAGCTATTTTTCATACATGGCATATATATTATTATTATTACCTTATAAAAGCGAAGATGACATATAGAGGAAGACTCAAAATGGTTTTCGATATATCCATGAATTATGAAACACGAGGTGCATATGTGACTATTGGCTATGAGTTACTATCAATATCTACTCAGGATGTACAAGCTTGACGGTGAAGCATACCATTGGATGGAAAATGATTGAGCACAATAAGATGGTGAAACAACACAATTACATTGGATTAGCTTAAAGACTTGATTTAAGACCAATATTTTCTCCGGTCCATGAAAGAACATATGTATTGTGACTTTCTTAGCCTGAGGCAGGGAAAAAAAGAAAGTGCCGTCGAGTATGAGGTCAAGTTTACCTGACTATCTTGTTAAAGTAAGCAATTAGTAGCGGCTGAGAAGGATAGGTTATAGATATTTACTTAGAGTCTCAAGCCTAGTATTACACAATATATTATCCCAGTCCTGATTGACACCTATGTTCAATGCATGGCATTACAAAGAATATTGAGTCAGAGGAAAAGGATTACAAGGAGAGAAAAAAGCCATAGCAGATAAGAGAGATCGACCACGGTGCAAAGTGATTTCATCAGTCCCTATCTGCAATTTTAGACCCTATTCGTCAAAGGTGCAACAAACGACTCGACAATCAGAGCTGCTGATTGTAGACATGAGCATGCTTTAGGTGTGGCCAGAATGATCACCATATGAGAGATTGTCTCATTCTAATGTAGGGGATAATCTAGACAGCACAAAATACAACTTCAGGTGCTTAGGACCCAAGACTTGGTATTAGTCAGTCAGGAGGAAGGCAAAAACCTAACGCTGCTGGCAAGTTCTCAACATGACATTAAAGGATGCATCAGGTTCGAAGTATATGGTGGCACGCGCAATTCAAATTAATTCAATTGATGCACGTGTACTGTTTGACTATAGTCTAACTAATTTTTGTTTTGTTTTGTTTTTGTTTACACTTTGTCTTGGGCTTGATCGAATATAACATCTTCGTGTATAGATTAAATTAGTTCTTGAACCCGAATCTTGGGTTCTGCAGATTAAATGGCTTAGTCAGTTATTTAGAGTCAATTGTAGAGTTTTCATATATGTTCTTCGTTAATTATTTTAATTAACTTTAAAAATCCAAAAGCAACTCCAATAACTGAATTTTCCAGAAGCATCATCACAAAGAGTTACAAGAAAAACTAAGATATAATTCAAAATGATATCAAGAAATTTTCAAATCAAAGATTACTTTTATTTGTATTAATGACACTAGAGTTAAAAAATTCTTACCGAGAAATAAACTCTTTTCATGAAAAAATATTTACGAGTAAACTTAAGAAATTAGTTCTTTTAATCTTTCAAGAATAATATTTAATTTTGACCTCATGCGTCGCACAAGAAACAACAATTTCTAAAACACTTACTAAGCCCTTACTTATATGTCTAATAGTAATAACAACATCTGCAGGAAATGATTTACTCCTCTTACGAGTTTTCTACCTTTTTTCTATGGTTAAGAATGAACTTTAGTCTTATTCCTAGTCTTCCAGCAACAAGTGAAGAAGTGAAATAAAAACGGTAGAAGTAGTCTTTTCTGCATAATAATAATAATATAATAGATTAAATACACGTTAGTACCCTGAAACTATCACAAAGTCTCACTTGAGAATCCCAAAGTTTAATTTTTACACATAAGGACCCGTACTTTCAAATTCGTAATAAATAAGGACTTTCGTCCAAATTTGTAACTTTCTTGACAAAACCATCAGGGGCAAAATTGTCCAGTCAGATTTTTTTTCAAACCCTCGTTTAATCCCACATATATTCTTAAAAAGTATAATCCCATATGTCTGAGGGGGAGAAGCGGGAAGGGGGAAAGAAAAACAGAGGCCTTCATCACCGCCGATGGGCGTGCCGATCGTGGTAGATGTCGATCAGTCGTCGGAGAAGGTGCCATTGAGCGACAGATTTGTGGGTTGGCCTGAACAACCCTTTACTTTTTTGTTTTTTTAGTGACGGCAAGCCGTGGGGGCAGCGGCGACGGTGTATGTGGATCTGGTTCCTTGCCGGCCATCGTGTGTCCTCTATGATAGATTGATGGGTGGCGCCGGTCACCGGCGGTGGTTGATTCGACAGATCTGATTGTCCCCGGTGATGTTGCATCGATTGTTGATTCGTCCACTATAGTGGCCTGCTGAAACCGGCTACTACGAGTGCATTATCTCTCTGTCTCTGTCTCTCCAATTAGATCGTTAACTGCAAATCAAAAAACACTCTTATCTACTTTTATGATGACATTTTGGGTGTCGACGGCGGTGATGTTATGAGATCAATGCTGGTGGTGATGTTGGTGCCGGCGGTGATGTGATGAGATCGCGCTGGTGGTGATTTCCGGTTGACAGTAACAATATCGAGGTATGGCAATGGTAATGCCGATCTAGTGTGGGTCAAATCTTTGGTGATGGCAGTGCTGCGATGATGTGGTGGGTGATGCCGTGGTGATTTGGGAGAATTTAGTGGGTTACAGGTGGTTGTGATTGGGTTTTGGCTTCTCTTTATGTTGCTAATTTCTTTCTCTCTTTGCCGTTTGGTGGCGACACTGTCGGCTGGTGTGGCTGTTGCCGCCACCGGTGATTTTTTTCTTCTAAAGAAGAAGAAGAAGGAAAAGAAGTGAAAAATTAAAAAAGAGGAGGAAAAAAAATCTGACTGGACAATTTTGCCCCTGACGGTTTTGTCAAGAAAGTTACAAATTTGGACGGAAGTCCTTATTTATTGTGAATTTGAAACTACGGGCCCTTATTTGTAAAAATTAAATTTTGGGACTCTCAAGTGAGACTTTGTGGTAGTTTCAGGGTACTAACGTGTATTTAACCCTAATATAATAATAACTCGTGATGTTGAGGGTAGTTTTAATAAAGCCGGCCAATAAGTAAATAAAAAGATGTAAAATATTAAAAAAAAATTATAGACACGAATACGCACTTGTCCGGTGATACGCACATATACCATGTCACTTGATAGTGAAAGAAAGAAATCTCTATAATGTAGTGTGTATATATATATGACTCATAATGAAGTGAGATGAGGGAGATTATGTTTGTTACATTGTGAAAGTACGTTGGACTTGTTTAAAATATAAGAAAGATTCAAGATTTGAGTGACAGACATAAATTATATATATATATATATATATATATATATATATATATATATATATATATATATATATATATATATATATATATATATATATAGAGAGAGAGAGAGAGAGAGAGAGAGAGAGTTTGTTTTGAATTTTTTAAGAATCGATGAAATTATAAACCTATTAATAAGATTTTTAAGTAAGACATGTTGACGTAAAAGAGAAAGAATTGAGAAATTTTTCACTGAAGTTTAAATGGTAAATCGATAAAGAAAAAATTAACATTCTTTCAGCTCCGGTTAACTCCAACCGTTAACCAAAACTTGGAAATTACCTCACAAGTTGAAGGCCCAAAATAATAACCTTGAGCCTTCTATTTATTAGTATTAAATATTATTATTATCCGACCCGCCCCATGCCAATAATAATAATAATAAAAATATAAAATTACACGCGGGTCGCTCAATTCTTAGCCCTAACAAAATTCAGCCCGGCTTTCTATATAAACCGCTGCACCCTCTCTCTCCACGCTTATCTCTGTTCCGCCGTCTCCAAATCTCGTGTCCATCACTGACCGGAACTTCGCCGATCGAAGCCTCCGGTAATATCCCTAACCGCTAACACCTTTTCACTGTCCATTTTAATCTTCGTCATCTCTCTCTCTGTGCTATGACTTGTTGATTTAGTCGTCGCTGTATAATGTACAGCTCTCGTTCGTGCCCCTGGCCTGAGGCGAGTGCACCCGCACACACACACTCACTCACTCACAGCGCTCTGCTGTTAAGAAATGCTTTAATTTAGTGAAGCTATGATTCCGTAGCAAGTTACTGCTGTTTAGGGTTGTACGCACTACATTGACTGTTGTACGTTATCTGATCCGCGCTCACAGCCCTATGTCTGTTAGCTTGGGCTTTAATTTAGTGAAACTATATTTCCGTAATAGATTGCTGCTGTTCAGGGGTGTATGCACTGCATCAACCGTTCTGCATTGCTTCAGATCCATACGAATGTAGGTCAGTTCGGCGTCTTGTAATCAGCCGAAGCTCCTTTTTCCTTGGTTTTGTGTTTATCTCTGTATCTCTTTAGCTGAGGGACGCCCTATTGCACAAACAGACCTGTGTCTTTTAACACGCTCTTTTATTTAGGGCAACCGTATGGTCACTGTTCAGGGTTGTAAACTAAATGATGTACATTGCACTATGTTTGCTTTATTGTAACGATGGCGTGTCGATTTAACTTTCGGTGTATGCTTACGTCCTTGATTTATGCTCAGTATTCATGTTTCTATCAGTAGAATGCTGGCGCACGCAAAAACAGACACAAACCTGCGTATCTGTCAAGGCTTTCTTATTGTTTAGGAGACGAAACACATAACAGTCGCATACTGCTCTGACCTATGGGTCTATTGAAGGTCAATTAGGCATTTTACAATCTGTCAACACTAACAATGCTTTCTCTGCTCTAACCATGACTTGTCAATTTAATTGTCACTACGTGACTTATCAAAACAAGACCTATTGTTATGTGCATCTCTTTGGTTCACCCGCGCACAGACACACTGCTATCTTTGTTAGCAAGCTCTAATATCTAGGTCAACCATGCCAGTGCAATTTACCAGTTAACCGTTGTACATTGCTTTGGGCTCTGACCTATATGTCGATTGATGAATATTGGTCAATTCGGCATCTTAGTCAACACTGCTACTTACCATAGTATTTTTTCTCCAGTATAGCCATTTTCTGTTCAATTGTCGCTCTATATGTTTATCTTGGATTGGTGCTTTTGTCATATGTGTATCGGTAGGCACTCACCCGTGCACTCTGTTAATACAGCTTTATGTATAGGGTGACCAAACTGTTTAATGTTGTACATACTACGGTTGTACATCGTTCCTACACTAAACCTGACCTAGGTGTATCTAGAATTAGTGCAGCTAATGTATTGGCAAGGAGTTGATTCTTATATTCTACGAATTTTTATCTTTATAAATTTGGTCTAAAGGTTTGTCCGTTGCGTTTGAAAAGGTTTAAATTCATCCTTTATATTGACTTTTGCGATCCCTCTATGCCTCATTTGAGACCGTTAAATGTTTAAAATTGATAACTTGCAGCCTCTCAAGTAGGAGAAAAAATTTAAATTATAAATTGAAAAAAAATTCCATTGCAGAATAAAGTCTAATCAAATTGACTGGAGACTGGAGTTGTGTCAGTGCCTGTATATACACACTATTTCCATTTCGTTAATGTTACATTACTTAACTCGACCGATGTGTATGAGCATTATGTTTTGCAAGCTATAGCGTTAGCTTGGTAGTACTCTACATATTGATATAAATCAGTGTATACACTTTCTCTCTTTCTAATAATAAAGCTAAATCATTTTTTTTTCTTTTGGTTTCTTTTCTTGGGGAGGGTGTGTGTGTGTGTGTGGAGTGATAGGTTCGTATTTATGTTAGTCATGACTTGTTTCCAATTTCTGCATCATTTCTTTTTCTTGCGTCATACTCAAGACCATTTTTCTTGTAAATATATATTGGACAGATCTCAATTTGTGCAAATGAGGGGAAGAAGCTACAGCCCTCCGCCAAGGGGGGGTTATGGCAGAAGAAGGAGCCCTAGCCCCAGGGGTCGCTATGGTGGTCGTGGTAGAGATCTTCCAACCAGTCTTTTAGTTCGAAACCTTCGCCATGATTGTCGGTATTTTCTTGCTCAGTAGCCTTGTTTTTCAGTCTATTTTTGTATCTGTAATGTGTTGGAACTTCAATAATTCTTACTTTAGTAATGACTTTTTACCCCCATCTTTACCTTAAATATCTTTTGTCATAACTGAGATAAGCAGCTCTTTGACACACTTGCATTTTTCGTTCTGCTGATTCATCCTTTGCCACGATTTTCGGTATTTTCTTTTGGTTAAGATTCGGGTTGCTGTCAAATTTTTGGATTGATGAGGTGAGACTTGAGCATCTGCTGTTTTATATATTTTGTTTCTGCATGCAGCACACTTCATGTTTTCATTCTCGAACTTTTCATCGATCTAGAATTCAGGGAGCAGTATTCGGAGTTTCAGGGTAAAATGATTTACAGGTTTTGATATGTCAAAGTAAATTAAAAGGTTGAGAAGATGAGTGTTGTGCATTCTTTTTGGAACAAAATGAAAAAGTGGACATATAAGCATGTGTGTTTTTTGAGTTTAATTTATCTGCCACCATGAATTGATCTTTGCCAATGAGTTACTGGCTTGCTTGAACTTTGCTGCTAATTAGAAGGACGACTTGGAAATAGACATGGATTTGGACATCTGACCTTTCCGAGTTCGGGTGGGCAATGTTGTTACCTTTTGTGGAAGGAGTTCGTTGGAGCTGCACTTTATTCGTACATGTGGTTCGTTTGTCGCTCCCTGTCATTTTACTTACATGTTCTATCGATGCTATTTTGCAGGCCAGACGACCTTCGGAGGGAATTTGAACAGTTTGGTCATCTAAAGGATGTTTATCTGCCAAGAGATTATTATAGTGGGTGAGACTTGTGATTGAACATTGATATTTACACATTTTTGTCATTTAAAAGGAAGTTTAGGTGATTTAGTTTTGTACTTCTTTTGCTTATTTCTCTTTTACTCTATTAATATGTCAAATTGGATATTATTATTAAAGTTGTTGAGATTTAACAGTGAACTAAAAGTTTTGAAGACTTCAATCGAGTAGTAAGAGTACTGTTGACACATTCGAGTAGTAAGAGTTGGAAGGAAATTGGGTTTGAATACGTTGTGAAGATTTAGAGAATTCAAGTCTTGAAGAACTTCAAGTCATATTAATTCTGACACTTGCAAGGTCAGCAGCCATGTGCTTGCTTTACGCGCTTATCATGGCCATTGATACTTTGGGTTTGTTTCTAGCAATTTCATTTACTTTTCCATAACTATAATGGTGTGTCAGCACTCACTGCACTGTCTTATATACTAGGAAACCAACTCTAATGTTGGTTTTGATTTTGTTTTTCCCGTTCTCTAGTAGTTAGTTTTATCAAACACACAGAGCTCAAACCTGGTCAGCCTATTTTTTGCTGACATGACTTTTGAGCTTTACAAACAGCCCTGAAGTTTTATGGCTTGGTTATGAGTGTCATTTATCCATAATTTCTTCTCACATATATCTGGTGGTTCTCTCAGGGAGCCACGAGGGTTTGGCTTCGTCCAATTTGTAGATCCTGCAGATGCTGATGAAGCGAAATATCAAATGGATGGCCAAATTCTTTTGGGCCGGCAGCTTACAGTTGTATTTGCTGAGGAGAACAGGAAGAAACCAACTGATATGAGGGCAAGGGAGCGGAGGTAGTTTTTTCTATGATTGTCCTTTTGTTTCTTGGGGTAAGGTCTCATATAGAAATTGGGACAATTACTGGTAGAGGAGAATAAGCGGGAATTTGACTTCCAGGCATTATATAGGGTTCTTACATATTATGCATACTGAAGTTTTAGTGAAGGAGCATGGTTTCTGTTGGTCATGGTGGGTCCTGTAATGATGGGGTTAATCAACTCCTTGGAATTTGTATGCGTGGCAAAATTGGTTCAGTTTAATTGCCAATAAATTTGATTCTTCCTCCACACCCTTCCCCAGTAAAAACTAAAACGGGTGCTTTTTGTAAGTAGTTGTGGTTTGCCACCTGGACTTAATTGCATTCATGTCTTCCAGGGGTCGCATTTCTGATCGAAGACGTTCCCCTCCTCGTTACTCTCGATCTCCACCTCCGCGCTATGCCAGATCAAGGTCTCACAGCCGTGAAGACTCTCCTCCTCCCAAGAGAAGGCATCACTCGAGGTATACGGTTACAAATCTCATTTTCCATTGCTTCATTATTGTAACCAAATTTTGCTGTTTAATATGTTGTTGGCAGCTTGTACCCTGGCTATATTTTTCCATGCCTCTTCCACTTCTTTTCCTTCTATTCTGATTAGTCCCTCTGTTTTCTTAATAGGTCTGTTTCAGCTAGAGAAAGATCATACTCTCGTTCACCTGTGAGAGAACGATCTCCACCCTACAATGGTCGCAGTCGAAGTCCTGTAAGGGAGTTGTCTCCACCCTCAAGGAGCCGCAGTCGAAGTCCGGTTAGAGAGCTGTCTCCAGTTAGAGATCGAAGCAGGAGCCTTAGCCCCATTAGAAGCCGGAGCAGAAGCCGCAGACTGGACCGGGATAACTCTCCTAGTCAATGAGGACTCATAGAACTGACCATTATGCTGCAATCGGTATCTATAAGTCGGTCGGTTCATGTGTTGTGGTATCCAGTGGTAGCTGAATTTGGATGATGCGAATGCGTTGCTAAACTTCTCTGGTTGTGATACTTTA
>JAVXUP010004504.1:0-31055 GCA_033070095.1 Escallonia herrerae
CCACATCATTCCCATAATTGTGTATTCATGCAGACTCATGTAATCCCCTTGTCTTCTCCATTAAGTACTAATAAAGATGTATGGAACAAGAAGACAATGTGTTATTAAAGATGTACTAAAATTACATAAAGGTCAAAATGGCAAGCTGAGTTGATGTGACAAAAAGGAAAAAAGTAGAAACAAATCCATGACCAACGTTAAGATTCGCATTTCAACGACCGAAGAGACCAACGGGCAAGGCAAAGCAGAGAATTGATAGCCAAAAGGAGAAAGGGAAGAAAGAACAAACAAGACTGGACTGGAGGCAGTCGACAACAGCGTAGCATTTATAAGAGGAAGATGACGGAAGAAGATTGGAGAGAGAGAGAGAGAGAGAGAGAGAGAGAGAGGTGCATCTGACTTGGAGATGGTTCATCGAATCACATAAACAGGAGGCTCGATTCAAATTTTCAAGGCAAAATGGTCAATTTGTCGAACAAACAATTCTTCGCATTCGTTTTAGTGACAATTATCTTTCGCTGATTCAAATCTTTCCTCTCATCTACCCTTGTTAGTTTTGCCATGGCAAAGCGTTTCATACTCGAGGCAAAATGGTCATTGCAGATATAGCCTTCGCTGAGTTGTGTCATCTCGTCTCTCGTCTCTCGTCTCTCATTTCTCTCTCTCTCTCTCTCTCTCTCTCTCTCTCTCTCTCTCACACACACACACACACACACTCTCTCTCTCTCTCTCAACAACGCG
The DNA here is from genome assembly GCA_033070095.1 of Escallonia herrerae. Taxonomy (NCBI): domain Eukaryota; kingdom Viridiplantae; phylum Streptophyta; class Magnoliopsida; order Escalloniales; family Escalloniaceae; genus Escallonia; species Escallonia herrerae. The sequence goes on from JAVXUP010004504.1 coordinate 742, forward strand.
TGTGTATCAACCCACACACTTATTCGAAGAATATTTTGCTACTCTTAAAATGGTGATTTAACACTCTTACAAAATGCTTCAAAGTTCATCTTACAGAAGCTTTCCTTACACCGATATTCGCCCCCACCATTTCTGGTATAAAGTAGAGTTATTGGTGAACTTGTCCACAGGACATAACAAAGGGGAAAGTAGTTAATGACCTTTTGTACTATACATGATTCACCTCTCCCCTCCTCCACCCCTCTACTTCAAATTTAAGCACTAAACAAATCCTCCCCCCAACCCCTACCTCCTTCTCAACCCCCCCCCCTCCGTTCGCAAATCCTTCCTTCCTTTCAACTCTGAACATAAAATTGTCCTTTCCTTCCAAATCTCCACTTACTCACAACTATGCACACCCGCGCGCGCGTACACACATTGCAGTGTGTGTGTGTGTGTTGGGTCTGTGTTCACTATGTGCGCGTGTTGAGTGCGTTCAGTTCAGTGTGCAGTGTGTGTGTGTTCACTCCATTGGTGTTGGGTGTGTTCGGTTGATGTGTGTACGGGTGTGGGTGTGAGAGTTTATCGGTGTGACTTTATGTGAAGGGGATGGGAGACTGTGGTGGGTGCGCGTGTGCATATGTTCATTGTGAGTACATTGGGTATGTTTATGTGTGCGTGGAGTGGGGGTGGGTGTGTGTTTATGTGTGTGCGTGTGGGTTGGGGGGGCTGTGGTGTGTGCTTTTGTATGTACTCATTTTGTGTGTGTGTGTCGGTGTTGTTTCTGCATGTATGGAATGGTGGGGAGAGGGAGGGGAGAACCCTAGTGGGTAAGTGGGGGTGGTGTATGTGGGCGTATGTGGTCTTTGTGGTGATGGGTGGTCGACAGGCGAGGTTGATCGGGTAGAAGTGAGGGAGGGAAGAGAAAGGGGTTGGGAGAATGGCATTGCGCTAAATAGGGTAAGGAAATAGAGCTATTTTGGTTATTTCGCTCAATTCATAATAGATCCGTCTAAGATGTCCAATTTCCTTAACAGGGCCCCGGCGGGGGGGGGGGGGGGAGCGTAGTTTAGTGATTAAATTTAAAATGGAGGAGAAAATTGCACATCGCTTATAGTATAAGGGGTCATTACCTATTTTTTTTTATAGTACAGCTCAATCAAAATATTGTAATCTATCTGCACAATGCACTAATTAACATGGAACCTAAAAGTTTGAAGCTTATCATGTCTCTCAAAGTCGGATCATTGTTATAGCACATAAACAGTAACTAGAATTATTACAAATATGTATAAAAGCTAGAAAATGTAGAGGGAATGAAAGAAGAAATTTTGATTTTTTTCTTGTTCTCTAAAATGAGAATCATCCATTTTATAAACTTACTGGTGCTTAGTGTAGGAGCCATACCCCTTTAATTGCAACCATTTATTTCTAGTTGTTAGATTTTCAGGCCGATCTGGTACATTACACAAGATCTTTATAATCCGATGCGCCTGTTCAGCCATAATAGTCGTGATAAACGAACCAGATTGAATCAAAAAATTTTAATGCACCTCGCGATTATGTGTATCTGCATTATCAAAGTGCCAGATTGTACATCGCAGCCCATTACCACATCCAAGCATGAGATATGTGGAATCATGACTCGTATGGTGCGACATGCACAACACCATAGCACATCATATAAAGTAAACTTATAAGTAAAAGACCTACTTATATAACCATTTTTCTTTCTTTATCTCGTCTTTGTGGATACAAAGTTCCAAAATATCTTGATCTTGTTCAGACAGTAACAAAGAGAAAACCCAAAAAATTCGTGTTTTTATTTTGAGAATTCCAATAACACTCAAAGGAATGCACATTCATTCCGCAAAACGAACTTCTCTGCGTCCTCATATCTTGCTTAGACACAACAAGCTAATGCCATTACACTTCTTGCATATGCTTATCATTATAATGGAGTAAGTCTAGTTATCTACAATCACTCTATTTGCAACCAACTTACGAAGTGTTGTGTTTAAAAAGCTTCACTGCAAGCCTTTTTGAAGTGAAAAAATCTTTTAGATGGGAGGAAGGTCCAGCTTATAGCTACAAAATCACGGGGTCATGCCCTAGTTAGGTGGCAACAATAACAATTGCCAACCACATGATCAAAGGGAGTTTCCAGAGCGAATGCATTGGCCAACATGAAGTTAAAACTCAAGTCTTTACCAAATTGATCACTTCAAATTCACTTTCTAGCAAACTAGGAGGAGGCAAATGTGAGTATTTAGGGGGAACACCATACTTTCGTTCAACTTGATTTCTCTATGCTTTCTTACAGCTTAATCTCTTTATATCTTATAAATGACTAGACTAGATCGCTCTTTATAGCCTTTTCAATGTAACTCTCAGATATGTAGCTGTAACCCCACCAACTCCACTACACACGTAACTATAGACAATACTGAACTTCTTAAACACACTAGTAATTCTTTTTTAACTTATGCACCATTAACAAATGATTAACACACCATTAGTATTTCACTCTACTAACATTAAATAAATCGGTTTATTTTTTCACAAGCATCTACCTTGAATTGGTCAAAATATGCAGAATCGTGAAACTTTTGTTCCTTTCAGCAGGGACCACATGAAAAACCCATTGTTTAACTCTTTCACAACATGAAGAAAATCAAAAGCTCCGCCCTCGCTCCTCGAGAAATTGAACAAAAAAGCTACAAAAAATTGATTTATGACTCAATGTGTTCTCCATCATTTAGGGGTTTGCCATGTTCCAGTGCTACATCAATCATCTATACCATCTCTTTTGGATTGTAAATGTTTATCGTCCATTTTCATGTTGCGCATTTGACATTTTTTCATCACTTTTGTGCATACTTGGTCCTAATATATTCCTTGGGACATTTATTGTAACTCTTCTGGCTCAAAGAAAAAATAAAAATCAACTGAGTTGTTCTCCTCTTGATCTCCTGAACTTCAACTTCCTTATCGATGCTCTCATTCTCCATTTCGAGCATTCTCGTCTCCATTTTTGTGCTTGTTCTCCTTTATTACTCAGTTATTTGCTTGATTATTTCAGCTTTAACCTCTATGCTTTCAAATTACTCCCATTACCAAGCGTTGGAATAAAGCCTAGCAGTTTGTACGTAGTGTTAATAATAAAGGAGTTTCAAGGCTCTGGATTGGTTGGGATACCAGAAACACCACTTGCAAAATCCTCTCTTGTACCTCTCCGGAGATCATTGGAAAGGTACACTATCTTGATGGTACTACTCTTTTTTACCTCTCATGTGTTTATGGTAATATAAAGGGGATAAAAGGAGAGATTTTGTGGAAACAACTACAGCATGATGGCACTTATATCAAGAATTAGGTGGATGATTATGGGAGATTTCTATGTGGTTAGTGAAACCAATAGTACAATCCTAGAGGGTGGGTGCATAGGATTTTTGAAAACTAATGTGGAACTTAAACTGAGTACAATAATGAATCTCAATTAAGTCAAACAATATTTCAATGAAGATATTACCTACACAATCTCAAAAAAATATAGAGCAATAAGTAAAGAGGTTGAGTGAGAGATCCTTGACAAGGAGATTTAAATGGTTCAGTTTGAACTACCCTCAAACTTACATCTACCTTTTCAAGGAATTCACTTGTAAGAGTACTAGAATCCATTAGTAACAATCTTCTTCGGTGTCAAGATCAAAACACTTACAACACTTGGTGATATCCCCACGCCAAGCATATGCTTTGAATCCACAAAGCTCGACCAAGGTTTGACAAACCCATGCCTTAATCACAATCCTTTTATAAAGATCAAATGTGTACAAAGAAACCCTCTTAAAAGGAAATGAGTACAAATGAAGTTCTAGTACAAGCGAGATGAGAGAATTGATGACTTGAAGAATGCTCACTCTCAATCAAAGAATTGTTCACACAAATGCTCACTTTGACAATGTAAAATAATAAAGATGAAAAGAGAAAAATTTAATCTATAAGCCTTGATGTTTCTCTAATGAATGGACGCTTAGAATGTGATTTCCATGATTATGATAAAGCCTCAAATGATTTGGCATGATTTTGGGCAAAATTAGCCATTACTTTTCATTCAACAGTCAATATAATAGACTGTATTCCCAATGTAGTCGACTGCATTACCTTACTGCCCATTTCCCAACTACCTCATGAAACCTCCTTTGTTATTTTGGACATGACTTTCTCTAGAAAATTCAGATTGAGATGTCGTTTCTTGTGTTGGAAAACCAATGAAAAGTTTTATGAAAATATAAAAATATTAGCTCCAAAACTATTTTTGAGAAAATTTGAGTGAGCTTTAAAATTCAATCATTTTCAAGAAACACACTTGTGTGAAAGGTTATGAATTCACATGCAATGCGCAAGGTGTTCTAAGGCCGTTTTAGGTCATAGTCATCAATCCGAGCATTAAATTAAGACTAATTATATAAATATAAAGATCAAGCATAAGTCATAGTAACTCAACATATGCACTTTTTGTTACTCTTTAACATTGGACTTGATAAAAACTTCCATTACATGTCCACTATAGCTTTAAGCTTCTTTGGCGGTTGACTTTAATCCATATATCTAACTTCTCAAATATGGCTTCATGAGTGTCTATGTATATATTTACAAAGAATCCACTCCAAGCACACATTAGGACATAATCAATGTGTAATTATTATCAAAATAAGATGTAAGTTTAGGTTATCCAACCATAAGGCTAACAGTTAGATATGTGTAATGAGAAGAATGGATGAATTTTCATAAATAATAGGGATGAAACTGAGTTTGATAAGTGTATTTGAAACCTTCACCTTGAAGATATGGTTACTACTGGACTCTTCTACACTTGGTGCAACAAGAGAGAAGCTGATTTAATTATGTGTAGAATTGACAGAGTGCTCCATAATGAAGGATGATTGGCTACCTATCCTAATGCTCATGTTGAGGCACATGAACCTGGATTATCTGATCATGCCATGCTTACTATACATATTGCTCATGACAGGTTTACTGAAAACAAACCTTTTAAGTTCTTCAATTCTTAGATTGACACTCTTGTTATGAGATGACTTATTGCTGAAAAGTACCTATTGACTAGGACAATTGTGGTGACTATCCAGATGGTTACGAGGCGATAGGCCGATATATATCACTCCAACACTATATCACAGAAGCTTAAGCCCCACTTTAAGCAATTGAACAAGGCTCAGTATAGTATAATATTTCTAAGCAAACGGCTTGAGAAATTTTCTTAGTTGCAAGAGGTCCAAAAGAAGTTATTTCTTCAGCGTGACTCCAACTCGATTCATTTGGAAAAAGAATTGCTAAGTCAATACTATCATCTAGCAAAGGCTAAGGAGGGTTTTTATTATCATAAATCTATAGTGCAAGACTTAAAATTGAAAATGCAAGTGCAAAGGGCACACTCTAAGATCCTATCTTTTAACATTGTGGAAAGGCAATATATCAACGGTGAGAGGGCAGTGCATCAAGTTGTCATCAAGCATTTTGCTAATTTCTTTCATGAACCTGTGACAAGAAGTCCTCATATTACAACTAGACTGACAAGTATCCTCCATAATCATCTATGTCCTATAGATCAAGAAATGTTATGTGTCCCTATCACTGCAGAGGATGTGAAAGATGTTATTTTCAATCTGAAACCTAATAAAGCACATGGGCCTGATGGGTATAGTGCTGAGCTTTTTCAACAAAACTGGAATGTAGTAAGGAATGACGCGATGAAAGCTATTATGGAGTTTTTCACTGAGTAAAGGCATCAAGTTATTTAACAATTAACTTTAATTCCTAAAATCTCTTGTCCTAGTACAATGAAGGACTTTAGACCAATTGCACGTCCCAATGTTGTGTATAATTGTATCCTTAAGATACTTTGTGCTAGGATCAAAAGAGTCTTAACTGGGCTTATTAGTAATAGGCAGTCTGCTTTTGTGGCTAATCGACATATTGCTGACAACATTCTTCTTATGCAGGAGATTGTTAAAAATTATCACAAAGGATGGGGGTGATTAAAGATTGATATCCGAAAAGCTTATGACTCGGTTGGATGGGATTTTTTATGAGGTATGTTAGAAGGTGGCTTTCATTTTTCTTTAAAATTCATTGATTGGGTTATGCTTTGTATAACTACTGCAATATTCTCCATCAACCTCAACGTCACAATGGAGGATTATTTTGCAAGTGCAAAAGGTATAAGAGAAGGAGATCTTATCTCCCCTTACTTGTTTCTGTTGGTCATGGAGGCTTTTTTTGGTCTACTTGATGCCTATACAGATATATCTAGCTTTACCTTTCATCCCAAATGTCAAGCACTGATAATTAATCACCTATGTTTTACGGATGATCTCTAACAAGTATTAAAATTGCTATTGATGAGTTTGGTACTCTTTCGGGACTCTATCCTAACCTTTAAAAGAGTTCCATTTTTCTAGCTGAGGTTAATGAAGAAACTACTACACAACTTTGCAGATAATAGATATTCATGTGGGTAAGTTTCATGTTACTTGTCTTGAAGTGTCATTAATCTCCACGAAGCTGCATACTAAGGATTGTCAACTCCTTATAAAGAGAATTTCTAAGAACATTGATAGTTGGACCACAATGTATCTTTCCAATGCTGGGCAAGTACAATTAGCAACATCCATCCTGATGAGCATGCAAGTGTATTGGTATACCATTTTTATCTTGCCTGAGAAAATTATCAAGCAAAGATAAAAGCCTCCATTTGGCATGGTAAAGACAACAAACGCACGGGTACTAAGATTGCTCGAAAAAAAATCTACCTACCAAAGAATGAAGGAGGATTATGCATTAAATGGTTGAAGGAATGGAATAAAGCTACTATGTGTAAACATATATGAAACCTTGCACACAAAAAAGACTTTTTATGGGTTAAATGGTGTCATACATACATAGTCAAAAGGCATCATTTCTGGTATTTTAAGCCACATATGAATTTATCTTAGACTTGTTGAAAACTCCTGAGATTGAGAGCTCAAGTCCAAAAGTTTGTTACTTACAAAATTGGTGATGGCAGGGATACTTAGTTTTGGTTAGACTCTTGGATGCCTAATGGTCCTCTTCTCTTCTCTATAGATATGGACACCAAATCGTGTATAATTCTTAATTAGAAACTAATTGAAAAGTTGCTGATATCATCATGAATGGACATTGGATATTATCACTGCTAGATGTCACATGCTCTGAGCAATTGGCATGAAGAGATGGCGTTACTTGCCTAGCCTAATCTTGCTAGTCAAGATAGAGTGATATATATTTTACTAAGGAATGATATGTTTTCTATTAAATCTGCATGGGAGGCTGTGAGAGCTACTGCAATTGTGGTCCGATTGTGGAAGCTTGTCTGGTTCTCTAGTAATTTTCCTAAGTGTGCTTTCATCCTACGGATGTTGTGTGGAGATGGTTTGAGGACAAAGAACAAACTGAAGAATTGCAATTGCATTGTTGATGATACTTATTCTTTGTGTCGGTCTCAGAAGGAAATAAAGGATTATTTATTCATGCAATGCAAATATGTAAAAGAACTTGGGAAAGAGTACTCAATAAACTGTAGATTACTATTCCTTTTCTCTCTTGGCAACAGTTTTTCAACCATGCTACTGAAAGATTCAGAGGCAAAAGTTTTCATGCTCGAATGTGCAAGCTTGTTGTGGCCGTTACTGTTTATGCAATATGGACGGAAAGGAATTCCAGGTTTTTACTTAAGAGCAAAAATCTACATATGCTTGTTTGGAAGGAGTAAAGGAGTTCATTCAATTTAGAACTCAAGCTTGGAGAAAATCACAAGCCCATGATATTAATAGGCAGTTGTGTAATACTTGGGGTTTGACCGATAAAAGTGCTCTTATATTAGAATTTTGATTTTTGGGAGGTTTATCTTGATACGGTGATGAGGAATGTTTAGAGAAACCTTTGAAAGGAAAGTAGGTTTACCTGTGAGCTTCAACGGAATAAAGGACATTTTACTAAAAAAAATAAAAAAAATTCACCCTCATTGGCTTCAAAACTATAGTTACTCTAAAGTATTAATGTCGCAGCCGCGACTAGGACAGTTATGGCTTCGATATCCTTCGTTAGAGACAAAAGATCACTTCAAATTCACTTTCTCGCAAACTGAAAGGAGGCAAATGACAAAGTTTGCGTACTTTTTCTTCCACTAGATCTTTCCATACCTTCTTAGAATTTCATCTCTTCCTATCTTAGAAAAGACTAGGCTAGTGATGTGTTTTGTAACATATGCACCAGTAGATGTTAATACACAAACAATACTTTATTTTACTAACATTGAATAAACCAAGCATATGTTTCAATATCCCACATAAATGTTTAAAGTGTCATGTAAACGAGTCGCTAAATACAACTTTTTGAACGATTTTTATACCATTGCTCCACTAAGTATGCTCTATACCTAGCAAAAGCAAAATCAGGGATGTCAATTTGACTCGTACTAATAGAGGGCCGACGAGTATGATTCGTTTGAACGTGATTTTTACCTTTGATCGGAATCACGGTCTGATTTCTATATAAAAAAACAAATTAGGATATGGTCAAAGTGGGAGCATTTCGGTTGTGGATGTTTTTGGACCCATAACCTGCTCCAATCATTTTGTCCACTATAATTATACTTATTTTTATTATAATGCTCTTTAATATGGTATACGATGTTTAGTAAGCCAATTATACAATATTCAATAGTATTTATTCGTTATTCGTGAAATTTTTATGTATAACAAGGTCTTGCAATCATTCTTTAAGTCTTTTTTTTATATATGTATATTTGCTATAGTTTTTAGGAAAAAGTGGAGGTCCGAGGCCTAATTTTTGAACAAGATATATTACATTAAAATTTAAGTGCTACATAAAGTATAGATATGAGAATGACTAATGAGAGAGAATCCAAACTTTTAAGTCTAATGATTAATGGGAGAGAATCCAAACTTTTAAGTCTAAAAGGCTGTTTGATAAAACTGAAATTTAAGTGCTGAAAAAGTTAAGTACTGAATTCGTAAAACTAAAAACTTTAAGCGACTGAAGTTTTACTGAAAAATAAGTTAACTTGTTTGGTAAATCAAAAGTAGATGTTTGAAAATTCTTTATTTATAAATTATTTCATTTTACCAAATTTATGTATTTTTTACTTTATAACTTTTTTTGGGAGGCTAAAATCGTGTTGGTGGTGGCAGTGACGATGGAGTTGTAGTAGTGGTAGTGGCGGCGGCGGCGGAAAAAGGTGTTAATGGTGGCAATAATGTTGCGTGAAGACGCGGTGTTGGTAATTGTGATGATAACAATATGTGGCAACATGGCGGTCATGGCAGCGATTATAGTGTGGTGGATCGTTAAATAATTTTGGCAGAAATACACGTGGTGACAACATCGACTGTATGGTGGACGTGGCGGTGTCCTTGTGGTGGTGTCGGTGGCAGTGGTAATAGTGGTTAGGTCGTGTTAACTGTGGTGGTGTCAGTGGCAGTGGTGATAGTGGTTAGGTCGTGGTAACTGTGGTGGTGGTAGCAAAAATAAATAATAATAGTTGTGGTGATGGTTGTATTATGATGAAGGCGGTGTTGCCAACAAATTAATTGAGGCAGCATCGTGGTGATAATTATTTTTTTATGTGAAAATATATTAAATAACTTTTAACCATTTCACTTAGAATTAAGTAATAGCATTAAGTAAGCCTACCCTGACTTAAAATTTTAGTCTATTTTTGGTAAGAATTAAAATTTTAGGTGATACAAGGTTTAGCGTTATCAAACACACTTAATTAAAAATCATTAAAAATTTTAAGTTTTAAATACTTAATTGTATTATCAAACACACCCTAAGCATTAGTTTGCTAAGGACTTGGTATTAAGGTGAAGCACATATATTTGGAGAAAGGGAAAGTTTAAGTGCTTGTCCTTCCAATATAGGTTAATAAAAATCTAAATATGATTATGTGCGAATGCATTATTTGAATGCAAATAGATACAAATAAGCATTTAAGTCGGTGAAAATAATTACAAGCTGTTTAGCCCCTTTGAAATTAATTCTTAAAAGCAAGTTTTAGATTAAATCCTAATCACTTTCGAAAATCAACTTTAAATTTGTTTTTAAGTAGCTATTAGCTATGAATGACGTTGAACATAGGGTTTTCATGCGAGATATTAAAGGTTCTGTAATTAAAAGGGTATTTTAATACTTTATTCGGTTAAACCTGGTTATAAACCTTGGATGATGATTATTTACTCAAATTTTATAGTTTTTAGAAACTAATTTAATCAGTTTTGTATTTTTACCAAATGCCTAACAATACGTTTTCATGTAAGTTTAATCAGACTTGGTCATCTGACAATTAATTTCAAATTAACAAAATTTGGCTGTCTTATTTCATGTTCGTGTATAGTAATAATTAAAAGTCGTTAAATATTTTAAGTGACTTTTTTGTTAATACTTTAATGACAATTCTTAGTAAATTTTTTTAGCGTCACTAAAAATATATAACAATTAATAATTATCGTTTTACGAGGATTATGAAGAAGATTCACCCTTGGGCAAATTTTTTTTCATTCCAAATAGGGCGTTAGTCCAAAATTGTGCCTACGAGATACCAAGGTGGGTACGAGTAGACCCGGCAAACGGGTCGAACCGCCCGGTACGGGTAAAATTCGGCCGGATACGGGTAATATCGGTCCGGGTAAAATTTACCCGATTTTTTTCGGGTAACCATTTGATATACCCATACCCTACTCAGATGATCCGCGTAAATCTGCGGGTAAACAGGTCATCTTTTATTTTTTTAATGCAATATTTATTCTTTTATTTTTAGTTTTTTACAACTTCAAATAATACTCTAACATCAAATAATTACACTTAAAAAGTCTTAAACCAACATTCAACCTCATATAAAATTAAAAAATACAATTATACAACTTAAGAACTAATTCCTCAATGTCCTTCAACTTCTCTTCAAAAGTCTTCAAATCAAAACTGTGTCTTCAACTTCACACGGTCTTTAACTTTAATTTGTATCTGCAAGTCATATACTAAACCAAGTTATCAATATCCACCCAAAGCAAATTCAATAAATAATCCAAGGGGAGCTAATTCAATAAAAAATTTAGTAAGAGATCGTCGCCGATCTGTGAAACAACCCTTACCTTTTCTAGTATTCAATGTTCGAGTGTCGTAGATGAGAGATCGTCGTCGATCTGCGACCATGAGGAAGAGATAAACGCCGATCTGCGACTGTGAGTAAGAGATCGTCGCCGATCTGTGACCGTGGGTGAGAGATCGTCTCCAGTCTATGATGTGAGCCGTGAGCGTGAGAGTGTGAAGCCGCGAGCCCGTGTGGGAGGGGATAGAAGGAGAGTCGGAGAGCTGCAACAGCAGATGGAGAAGCTATCGGCTGGTCCTCGGTGCCATCGGTGGCGTCAGAGAAGGAGAGGCGGCGATGATGGAGTTTGAAATGTGAGAGAGAGTGATAGAATTTTGAAGTGAAACTTAATTAGGGAAAATGAGTATATATATAGCTCAACAACTGAGTAAAACCGGGTTATCCGTTATCCGTTATCCGAACTGGACCGAATCGAGAAAATGATCCGGTCCAAGTACGGGTCTAATGTCAACGGGTAGTATATTCGGCTACCTGTACCCGCAATTTCTTAACGGCCTGGGCAGATCCGCAGGTACGGGTAAAAAATTGCCAAGGTCTAGGTACGAGGTTCCAAAAGCTGCAGCCAACCCATTTCAAATTTCAAACTAACCGCTTCCTCTTCCCATTCCCCTTTTTCTCCCCTCAAACGGTGACCCCTATCGCTCGCTCCCTCGACAATCAGCAGATACTTAACATTGATCCCTTCAGCTGAACAGGTAATTACACTTTCCCAGGTTCAAACAATGTCGATCTAACTAAGGGCTGTTGGAAATTTGAAAAACGTTGATGGATAACACGAGAATGTTGCCCAAATGGACTCTTTTCCCAGTTTAGCTGAAATTATATGTACGATGGTGGGCGTCTTTCTTAATGCTAGGATCACTTAGAACTCATTTACTTGCTGGTAATATATTCTTGAAACTTAGAGTAAATCCATTATATCTTCTTGTTGGGTGCCACTGTCTGTTGGCAGTGATATACTCCCCTCAGTATTTTTGTCCCCTTTCAACTCTTTGTGAATTCCTTGAATCGGGTTCGAACGCGTCATTATTGGCTTTACTCAATGTTTTTGCTCCGAATTTGACTTGTCAAACAATACTTGATTTGTTTGTAATGCTATCAGAGTCAATTTAAAGTTTACATATGCATAAGTTCTGTTTAGAAATTTTCTGAGAGTCGAAGGGGACAAAATTATGAAACCAAGGGCGGAACTTTTTACATGGGAAAATGGAGTTCGATTGGTTTGAAAATGCATTGCAACGTCTAGCCGGGTGTGGTAAGAGAGGCTAATCCAGCAATTCCAGTGTGTTAAATATCTATCTTTTTGGCATGAAATCTTCTAGTTCTAGTCCAACATTTTTTGACACTCTTAATTGGGTTCACAGTTGTCACAGTTAAGACCTGCATAGATTTTCAAGATGCTTGTCTAATTTTTCGTAGAAACTGAACACAAATTCTGAGTATCATTTGTTTTTTGTTCTATAAGAGTAGTGGAGCTGGTAGTGATTGTGGTATAAAGGGCTTATTCTGTAGGTGTTATACCTTCACTTTACGCCTTTATCACAATGGCCTTCTCTAATCTTGTTGGGAGGAAAATCACGCGCTCTCTGGTTTACGGGAATTTTAGACAGATATATACAGTGTTTCTCTACGCACAAGCAATTGATGGCTGATGATGGCGATAACAACACTTATGAGGAGGCTCGAAAGCGACGACTTCTTGACAATAAGAAACGATTTGAGGTGATTTAGCGAATACCTCCCTCAATATCCGTCTTTGTATTGAACTCACTTGCACTTTGCTGCAGCATTAAAACACAACCTGACAGCTCTTTAAGAAGTTACGCACAAGTTTGCACTAGATATCACAATTCGGAACAGGGCTATAACAGCTTTTGATTTCAACTGTCGCTGTTTGTCTTGAAGGATTTGGGGATTCTGAAGATCTCCAAGAGTTTATCAGATCTAAGAGGAACTGAGAAGAAGTCACAGGTGAGCTACCTAGTTTCTGTTTGGCAAGTATCCATAGACACAACATTGCTGTCCCCTAATTGACGCTCTTTCATATATTATGCAGCAACGAAGCATAAAGCCCAAGTCAAGAAGCCTTAATGCTTTGGAGCCAAGACGTTCTTCACGTGCACGTAACACAGTTCCTTCTTATCGTGACGATGTAAGTACATGTAAGCAACTTGGAGAAGGAATCAGACATTGCAGCTCACGTCATCCATGTTTTTTTGGTCCCTATTAATTATTTTTGTCGTGTGCACTATTGACACAGGTTGAAATAGACCTTGCACCTTTCCGTCTTCGGAAGAAATCTAAGTTTGATTCATCATGGGCGAGGTTGAGTTCGTTATCTTTCTGCATTAATGTCACCCCAATAAATGTACATTGTCACTCAACCATATTGTTGGACTTGACAGCTATCTTGCAAGGCCACTGGAAGAAGTTAAAAATGCTTCATATGAGGAAAGAATACGTGCAATTAAGTGCGCGGAAAAGCTCCAAAGCAATCTGCAATCCGAACATCCATCTTTTGTCAAATCAATGGTTCGGTCTCATGTCTATAGCTGTTTTTGGTTGGTAAGCTGCAATCTGTCTGGGAGTATCTCTTACCAAAATGTCATTATTTGAAAAAAAAGGGGTTGGGCAATAATTAATTGGTTTCTAATCTATTTTTCCTTTTCATGTGACATTAAGGGGCTACCCACTGCCTTCTGTGAAGACCATCTTCCCAAATCCACAGAAAACATGGTATTAGAGGACGAGAATGGCACAGAATATGACGCTGTTTTCATTAGCAAGAGGACTGGGCTTAGTGGTGGATGGAGAGCATTTGCACTGGATCATAAATTGGACGATGGTGATGCTTTGGTATTCGAATTGACTGAGCCAACAAGATTTAAGGCAAGTTCATATCAGTAGACTGTTTTTTGTTCTACAAATATGAATGCAAAGCGGCTTCATTGTTTGAATTGCTATAAAGTTGTGAAGAATTTTCAACAATTAGCGTAGATGCTTACATCGAGGAGCTTGTGGATCTAAAGAAAACTGCTTAGTGTAGGAGTCCAACTGTTCAACAGAAAGGGCATGGTGAATACTGAATAGTGTTAATTTGGACAGAACAGAAGTTTAAGAAAAATCAAAACCTCCTTCTACAGGAAGTAAGGTATTTTCTCAAAAGAGGGGTGGGGGTAGAGGAGGGGATGCTGAAGTTGGGGTATATCACACGGTAGGAGCAACTGCATTTCAAACTTTTGGACATTAGGTCATACTTCTTGAGTTTGCCATCCAGTACACGAGTTTTCTGATTTAATGAGTGAATTATTAAGTGAATCTTGAATCAAGAAATCGATCGCCTCTTGCTGCAGGTCTACACAGTTAGAGCATCTCATTGTTCAAGTACAGAAGATGACACGTCCAATGCAGATGAAGATGAAAATGAGGATGAAAAAGTACCAGCAAAGGTGACGAAGCTCAACAAAAAGGGTGACACTAGACTGAAACATTCAACAGAGTTGAAGAAAATCATGAAATCATCACAGGTTACGACCAGAAAAAGCAGTAGATTGATGAAAGCAGATTAAGTACTGTGAAATACTCGATCCAAGGACTGTGAAGAACTACACTTTTGGGAGGATAGAAGTATGCTTACATAGTTGATGCTCTAAATTGACTTACACTAGACGAAATTGGTCTGCGGATTATGTCACTTGGTCGAGGTTTGCTTCACGAAACCTGGAATATGCACAATCACCTAGTAAACGAAGTACCATTGTTTGTTGGAAGTGCGCAGTGTACTGAGACAAACTTCATTTCCAATTTTGTCTTGTCATTTTTTTTTATCGAGGGCAACAAGCCTGTGGAGCCATTAGCGAGGAAATATGATTAAGATTCAATGTTTTCAAGGAATGAGAAATCGAAAACTTTGGGCAGCACGTATGCTGAGTGCGATTGGCAACTTGTACGTAAACCATTTTTGTTTCTCTTGTAGCTAAAATGACTAGGACAAGCCAAAAACAGCCTAAGAGCTCTCCAGTCCAGGGTGTTCGTCTTCCCCCATATGCCTAGACCGCTGGAACAAGCAAAATACAATGCACAATCAAGCATTTAGATGGAAAGTACCAGCTGCAGAGTCTCATGGAAGAGGATACGCGGGAAACTGCATCAGGGATAGAACTTTCGAATAAGCACAACGGACACTGCTCTGAGCCATTTCGAGATAACTCTGTAAGAGGATCAGGCCTCATCCCCACCAAGGAGGATTACAAGTTTAGGAGGCATCTTGACTGGAGGATGCTTAAAAGTTTTGAACTTGTGGAAGGATGCTCAACAGATAGTGGGAGGATAAAATGGTGGGTGATGAAAGACACAAGGTTGTGGGAGAGCTTACGACATTGTCAAGCCCCTCAACAATGAATATTATAGCCTCATATATCAAGTTTAAAGGGGGTGTTGAAAGAATAAACTAGATTTATTTGGTTTATGTCACTAGAGTGGTGCACTAGCGAGCTGTGTGTCAGTGGGTCAAGTAAGCGTGTGCTATTGGTTCATATTTTTGTGTAAATTATAAGTAGTGAGCGTATGCTATTGGTTCATTTGTCGCGTAAGCTGGAAGTGCACTAATCTCATGTGTGCTTAGTAGAAGTAGCATGCTGATAATCCATTTAAGTGGTAAGGTAGTGATAGTTTAATTGTATGCTTTGAAGTTACTTAGAATCGCTATAAAATTCCCTAGACTTTAGTCATTTCGATGAAGTTTTAAACTGCAGAGATCAAGTGGAGCGCAAAGTGTTGTGCGTTATGTCCAAGATCTTCCCGCAGCATTTGAGCATGAATAACCCTTTGTCTCCAACAAAATACACTAAATTAACCCAAAGTGCAAAATGAGTAAGTGTTGGGATTTTAAGCCACTAAAACGAGTACAATTAGGACAATAAGAAAAAAAAATACATCAAAAATTTCACAGATAAATACGAAAATAGATATCTAGCATGATTCAGCCCCTTGCCTACATTCACAGAGAGGACATCGAGAATGTTGCATCATAAAGTGGAGAAGTTATAAGGAAACTTTAAGTTTATAAGACCCTTTTCTCAAACATACGTAAACTCAGTTTATTGTTGTTTTCTCAAAAAATAAAAACTTTCTATGGTTCTTCGCACTCACCAGGGTTATTAGTAAAGCACTTGACAACTCTTGCATTTGAGATACTGTCATAAACTTTTAGTGCCTTACACTCTCTATAACTCTTTTTGACTAATGGGCTGTGTTTGGCGAAAATGATAAGGATTCCGAATAGGACAGGATAACGTAGAGGTGTCAAATGAGCCGGACTTGAGCCGGCCCAGTCCAAGCCCATCGGGCCTCCAGCAAAATGGGCCTGGGCGGGCCAGTGGGGCAGCCAAACGGGCCGGGCCAAGCCGGGCCAGAATGGGGGAAATCTGGGCCCAGTCCAAGCCCAGGCCCTAGGCCCAACATTTAGGGCCGGGCCCGGGCCCAATGCACCTTCTGCTCTTTCAAGTGACATTTCGTGCTAAAATTGGGAAAGGGAATCGCCTTTCTAGCAGGGGAACATATCTAGATGATCTAGGAGTGGTAATTCTGACTGCAACTTAGTTTCTTTCTCTCTGTATGTACTGGATGTGTGTGCATGAGTTTTTCAGTGGTCTTAGAGGTGTTGGGTAGATCTTGCTTCCAATTTGGATATTTACTTTCAAAGTTCCATAAGCACTGATTGCCAAACCTTTTCATTTCAGGTTGGAAGCTATAAAGGGCAAGGAAGGATAACAGAATTTGGTTTCCGAAATCCAAAGTGGGTTGAGGGCGAACTTCTGCAACTGAATGGCAAGGTAACGCAATTACCTGACATTCATGTGACCTTTTTTAAGTACTCAGTTCAGTTGAGTTCTGAAATATTGAGTTCTGGTTTTGACTTTAAGTTAGGAGTGCAAAGTTAGTCTAAATTTGTTAATGACCTACAGAAAGATATCATCAAGTTTACACTAGTTGGCTTCAGTGCTAATCATATGTGTTGGCCCACTTTGATTGCTCATAAACTTGAAATGATCTTAAAATTGGTAATTGCCTCGTGTAATCAAAACCATCTTAAACAAGCCCCGGAATAAGGTGTCAGGTAGTCTGTGGTGAAATGTTAGGAAGGTTTAGTAGGCGGACTGTGCAATTAAAAGGAAAATATGAAATATTAGGAGGACACACAAATGGGTTATATGCAATCATCCACACTCATTTGTGCTTGTAATTACTGAGCGATCATCTATCTTTCCTGTATTCTACAATTATGCCAAATTGTCACCTTGTCAAACTATTGAAAAGCTTTATGTGGAGAAGATCTTTTGACATTTCATTGAGAGTTTCAACGTAACAATTCAATCAAGACCTGAGATGGTTGATTAACATTTTACAGCTTTCTGTACATAAAAGGCTGCCCGTCACCTGTAAATTAGCTTATGAGATCTGTAAATTCCTTCTTAATACTTTGTTTCTTAAGTAGAATGGTGGCAGAAGTTGAGACTTTCTTTTGTGATTCGTCCAGTTTGTGTTGTACTAGTTCAACTCTTCATCAGATGTCATGCTTTGCATCACCTTTTGGTGGACATATTCTTGGCTAATGGCTGACCTTAATCCATTTTCTTTTAGGCTATATTCCACCCAGTTCATGTTCTGTAATTGCAAATAATTTAAAGCAGGTTGGAAAATTTTTAGATGCCACTTCCAAGAATAAGAAAGAATACCAGCTTGGCTTACATTTTCAGAAATATTAAAACTCTTGTTTTGTTTGGATACCCTCTCCAGTACCAAGTTAGGTACACATATTTCTAGCACATGTGTAAATGCAGAGAAAGTGAGAGCAATGGAAGACATGAATCTTATGAGCAATTTATCAAGTGATTGTTCCATATGCTCATAAAATGTGATGCATTTTAAACTCAACATAATCATCTCCTCACATAAGATGCAAAAATTGTTTGGCAATGTCATAAAACGCTTAATAGTTAATACCCATCCATCCTTTGGTCAAAACAATTGCGTGAGAGTGGTTGCCCTCCACTTCATTACTGTTTCCTGATTTAATTGGAGTGGGTGCTACATTCTATAGGAAATAAACCCGGGCCAATTCCGGGCTTCGATTCGGGCCGGGCCCGGGTTTTTCTGAAAATTTCTGGCCTGGTCCAAACCTAGACCCTAAGTCCTAAAATAACGGGCCTTTCACTGTTCATTCACGGGACTGAGTTAGCCCCGGGCAGGGGACAACTCTAAGATAACGACGGATAAGCAAGAAATCATATCTAGCGTTAAGACCAAATCGAATTATAAGTCGGATAAGCAATTTACAATGTGTGTATATATATATATATATATATATATATATATATATATATATATATATATATATATATATATATATCACACAAAAAATTTAAAAAGCCACCACGATATTTTGGCAATTCGTCAAACGCTTGAATGGCATCCAGCAGAGACACCCCTCTCACCTTCACAAACCCTTCCACATCCTCTCCAATAGCTGTGTCGGACGCCTACAGCTTCCTCCTCGACCCCAACAATATCGGAAGTGCCTCCGGGAGCTTCCAGAAAGAGGGCTTCCTTGCCGCCCTGGACGGCGGCGGAAGTAGCGCCAGCGACGCCGAGTTCGGCTTCTTCCAAACCGAGTTCCGACAGAGCGTGATCGTCGGGACCGTCGACTACTACGAGCGCCACGTGTTCCTGTGCTACATAAACCCCCGAGGTGTGGCCGCCGCGTATCGAGGCGGCAGAGTTCGACCTGCTGCCGAGACTCCTGTCGGAGGCTAGGAAGGTTGGTATGAAGAGGCAGGTTTGGGGGTTGTCATTGCTGGGCTGTAACTTGATGTGGGTTTTGTTTGCTTACATTGATTGAATGGGGTTTCTGGTGTTGTGGATGATTGACTGAGTTTTGAAGTGATTATCAGGATGTTGGGTATCCCAATTTAGAGAGAACTTCAAGAAGGTTTCTGATGTTTGTGTGTGCGGATTTTAGTAATGTTGAGGCCGGCGGATTTCAGGCCATGACAGAGCATGGGGAGGTAGCTGTCGGCGATTGGTGGAACATGAAGAGGCCTTCGGCAGCTGCGGCAATGGTGTTAACGGGGAAGAGGAAGAAAATTGGGGTGGGTCCCATTCTTTTTATTCCAATCCCACTAGCATTAATTCTATACCAACCCCAGATACAGAATTATTCACTCGGGTTAAAACATGTCCCACGAATACTGTATTCAACCTTTAAATGCGCGGCCGAACGCCCAAAACGACATATATATATATATATATATATATAGGGGACCGATCCACACCCACCGGTGGAGAAATAACAATTTCTCCACCGAACCGCAGGTAAGAGCAGCGGTTGGGCCACGTGGCGCAAAAAGTCGAAAAAGGTGTACAGCCACTGCATTAATGGCAAAAAAAGCACGAGAAATGGCACGAGAAATGGTGAAAAAATGGCGAGAGAGAGAAAAAGGACACCAACCGCATGCACAACCAGCGGTTGGCATTAATATGCCTGCCACGTGGCGTCCCCCACCCCTGCCACGTGGCCCAACCCCATGGCCCCTGCCACGTGGCGTCCCCTCCCCCTGCCACGTGGCCCACCGCATGGCCAACCGGCGGTATTGGCGATGGCCCTGCCACGTGGCGTCCCCTCCCCCTGCCACGTGGCCCAACCGCCGGTACCACCCGCGGTTGGTCCCCTCCCTCTGCCACGTGGCGTCCCCTCCCCCTGCCACGTGGCCCAACCGCTGGTACCACCCGCGGTTGGTCCCTTCCCTCTGCCACGTGGCGTCCCCTCCCCCTGCCACGTGGCCCAACCGCTCCTACAACCCGCGGTTGGTCCCCTCCCTCTGCCACGTGGCGTCCCCTCCCCCTGCCACGTGGCCCAACCGCTGGTACCACCCGCGGTTGGTCCCCTCCCCTGCCACGTGGCCCAACCGCTCCTACAACCCGCGGTTGGTCCCCTCCCTCTGCCACGTGGCGTCCCCTCCCCTCATCCGCAGGGCCCAACCGCTCCTACAACCCGCGGTTGGTCCCTCCCCCTCCCCTGCCACGTGGCGCCCCCCTGCGTGATGCCCTGCCACGTGGCGCCCCCCCGCGTGATGCCCTACCTGGTGTCCTTCCCCACGATGCCACGTGTCGTCCTTCCCTCCCCCATGATGCCCAACGTGGTGTCCTTCTGCCGAAATTTTTTTTTTGCAGCAGCCTTTGACCGCATAAACACCCACCCTTCCTCACTTTTTTCTGTCTTTTTTCTTCTCTCTTCCTCGCTTTTCTCTTTATAATCCCCTCCCCCGAACCCTTCTTCTGCACTCTGTCATCTTTTACCAACTTCCTTCGTACTTCATATCTCACCTACATAATCTCCATAACAATACAAATCAAAAAATTTTACGCTAGAAGATCGGTGGATAACCGCTAGAAGATCGGTAGTTTTTTCTTTAAATACATCAAGTCACAACAAGTAAGTATTTTGAATTTCCTTATAATTCAATGTTAGGTTTATACAAATCAGCGTATTACATTTATAGATTCCAAAACAGCGATTTTTTAGGGTGCCAAATATAGACAGTTTTTCACGAATTTATAAAAAATAGCTAGAGCTAGATTTTGCCAAAATGCAAAAAAGAGACCCTAGTTATTCTTAAAGGATCTGTCTCAGGTAAAAATTTCAGATTTTTCCAAAGACTGGAAAGGGGTTAACTGATACGGGGAACCTTGTAACTCTGCAGTGTATTTTAAAATATCAAGCTAGCGCGATTTCGCGCGAAACTTTTATGAGAATCCTAGGATGTTGGGAAGTTCCATTCCCCAGGAATTCGGGCCATTCCGAAGCCGTTACCTATTTTTTTGGCCGAACGGCCCTTTAAGCGCTTGATCCGGACACCGGTTCGCGATTTTTGGGCGAAACCTCCGTAAAATACTTTTTATGTCAAGAATGAATTCAGGAAGCCTCAAGTAGCATTTCGAAGCACTTTTGATATTTTTTTATGCCAGGGGGCATTTCGGTAATTCGCCGCCCCGAGAGGGGTATTTCGGTAATTTTACAGTGCTAAGTTTTTCGACGGACTTTTTAGTCCAGAAATATAATTACAAAACCTGAAATGTTGTTTTGAAGCTGACGTGGCGCGCGTAGGGGTGTTTTGGTAATTTTCCCGCGCCAAGGGGTGTTTTGGTAATTTTCCCGTGCCAAGTTTTTCAAACGACTTTTTAGTCCAGAAATGTAAGTAAACCACCTGAAATGTTGTTTTGAAGCTGGTTCGGGGGCTTTGGGGTGATAGTGAACGCTCAGGGGCATTTCGGTAATTTGCCGCTGATCGGGGGCTATTTTGCTAGGAAGGATCCAGCTTAAAATTCATACCTTAAAATAACTTTTAGTTCAGGAAAGGGTGTGAGACACCCGAAAACTTATTTTGTTCCAGATGTTCTGAACCTTGTGACGCACCGGCGATGACTGCCAGGGGATATTTTGCATAAGTAGCGGGTGTTTTGGTAACTTGCCCCCTTTAAAATTTTTCCTGATATATTTGGTATATAATTGACGTAATACATTTAAAAACTTGACTTTAAAGCTGTTTTGAGGTGTAGGGGCCATCGGGCTATATATTGCTATATAACCACGTTGGCGCTAAATTCAGTGGGAACTAGCGTAATTAAGCGTTCGGAGTGGTGGGAATTGAGGATTTGTTTTAATACATTGAAATAATGACTATTGCTAATGTGTTGGTAAGCTAGGTTAAAGATCCAGTTATAGTTTTGGAATGTAAATATTATGGATATTATGGACGCTAAGTTGGTTTATAATTATATTTTGTTCTTAAAGGTATGAATTTCAGCTCTGGACCTCATGATACATCAATCCTATACGATGACGATGACCACGTCGCGAGGCACGTATTTGACGGTGTCGATAGGGGTGTTTTGGAAACAATTCAAAGCACAAGGCACCTTGAAGAGTGGGTACTAAACGAGGAACAAATACAGCTATTACACCGTCAAAATTTAACCCTGTTCACCGATCCCGGGAAATGGTCTCGACACGACGATTGCCTTATATCCGCTCTAGTTGAACGATGGAGGAGCGAGACGAACTCATTTCACTTCCGGTTTGGTGAAATGACTGTTACGTTAGAGGACGTCGGATTTATACTTGGAATCCCATGTCACGGCAGACCCGTTACTTTGAACGTGCCGTCTGCATCCATAGCGAATATGGCTATGCAGTATTTTCCGGGAATTCCAAGGGCAGCGCTTACAACAAACGGCGTCAAGCTTAAATGGCTGAGAGAGCAGTACGGCGTGCTACCGGATGAATACACTCCTCAAGATTTCGTGACGTATACGAAGGCATTCCTTCTGTATATTATTGGAGCTATATTACTTCCGACGCATTCGAAAAACACGGTGCATCCGAAGTATATGGTGTTCTTGGAGGATCTTGAGGAGGTATACTCCTATTCGTGGGGTTCAGCTGTCCTTGCGCACCTATATCGAGCACTGCATAAGGCTACGAGAAACGGTGCCAAGTCCATTGCCGCCTGCCTGACTCTATTACAGGTATGAGCATTTATTTTCTTGGTAGGATCCTTAGTCAATATATTCGGGATTAATTACTAATTCCATATAATGTTTGCATTCACAGGTTTGGTCTTACGAGAGGCTACCCATGGGTCGTCCACAACCGTTGGTAGATTCCGATGAGACGTGGCCTAGGGTGTGGGCCTGGGGGCCTACGACCAACCGGAGGAGGAGACGGGTAGACCCTCACCACCATCTAAAGTTCTATCGGGGGGAACTAGAGATACTAGATGCATCCCAGGTGACGTGGCAGCCATATGGCAAGGTGATGCATCTGTTGGATGAGTGGTGTTGGCAACTTCCGGTGTCGTACGTGCTGGCAGGTTTGGTTCGGGTGCCGCTCATTCACTTCGAAGAATGTGAGTTTCAGATGCCCGATCGAGCTATGAAGCAAGCTGGCTGTCCACAAGGGATACCAAAACCCGCTGTAGACATGCGGCCATACAGGGGTGGTCGAGGGCCGAACTTCGAGGTGGCTGATGCCTTGATTTTGTTGGGTGACGAGGTGCACCAGTGGAATACCTGGCAGGAAACGTATGATAGCCTTGTATCGCTGAAGCACGACGGCATTAGTACTGAGGAATACTTACAGTGGTTTCTCAGGGTGACGCGCACGAGGGTGAATCGCCCTTCCCAGTGAAGAAGACATCGTACGCGCCACGTGAGGTCTATGACCAGTTCTGGGCATTGGCCATTGTAAGTCATGCTAGTGTTGTTTGATAATTTATTTGCGCACCTTATCGACCATTTGTCAAATATGATTAGCCATATTTTCTATGCATGTTTTTTAGGTTGACCAGGGCATTGAGGTGTTCAAGCAGCTGGAGTCGTTTGACTGGTTTGTCGCGCAGGCTCCTGACAATCTTAAGAGGTCCATTGAGAAGTACAAGACTGAAGTTCAAAACTTTAGTCTTGCGTACCGGGGTTACGAAGGGGAGCCGTCTAGTCGCCCTCGTCCTGAAGCGTACGACTATCAGCCCCAGAGTCAGGTGTGGGAGTCGTCCGGTCGCCCTCTTCCTGACGCGTACAACTATCAGCCCCAGAGTCAGGTGTGGGAGCCGTCTGGTCGCCCTCCTCCTGACGCGTACGACTATCAGCCCCAGAGTCAGGTATGGGAGCCATATAGTCGCTTGCCTCCAAACGCATACGACTCTCAGTGCCAGAGTCAGGTTCCCCAAGTAGGAATCCAGGCCTCGCGCCCAAGCTTTCGGTCGGACAAAGGACAAGCGACGAAGCCATTGAGGTCGGACAAGATGGCTTGGATCGACCGGCACTACTTCGGGCATGAGCCTGTCAATTCAGCAGACTTTCCCCTTGCGACATTCCTAGGTCATGAGGATATCAGAACGTTGGCGCCGGAGACAGATCTTTCAAATTTTGTCATGAACGCTTACATAGAACTGCTCCGGATTAGAGAGCAACGTTTTAACCGTTCTGAATATTTGAAGCTTAACATGTATCCCACTCATTTTGTGGAATTAACGGTGAGAGAATTCACAGAATGGAGGCGAGGGGGCGGCAGGAGTAAGTGGAAACCAGGTCGAAACGTGTTAGGCATGATGAACGCAGACTATCAATGTCCCGCTGCTGATGCGAACCTTATCATGATACCCTGTCATCATGCAAACCACTGGTTCCTATTAGTTCTCCATCCAGCGTTCAGAACGGTTCACATATACGATAGCCTAAGGGAGGACGAGCCTGGACAGCTGCTGGCACAGATGTACAACGAGTACATCACTTTAGTGGTTAGTATTTATTTTTTGACCTTGGCTCATAGTATATTGTTCTTGTCTCATAGGCTTGATTCTCGTTTTTATTGTTGGATGCAGACTACTGTCCTCTCGCTAGCATGCGGACGGCCACAGGGTGACCCTTGGACGGTCGTGATGATAAAGGACCGACCAAAGCAATATAACGGTCACGATTGCGGGATTTACGTCCTCAAGTACATGGACTACATTGCTCGCTCGGAAGTGCTCAAACACTCCTCGTGGACTAGGAAGGATGCCTTGACGTTTAGGTATAGGATAGCCTGGGAGCTGAAAAAGAATGAAGCTAGACGCCTTCATTACCATTATCCTGACGTGCGTGGCTAGCTGCTGTGATGTTACAAAAAACTGTACCAAAAAGAAATGTACATAATTTTTCGCATGCTATGAATTTGGCGCTAAAATGTGCGCGAATATACCTTTCATATGACGGCATTCGAAAAAAAGTGACAAAAAAAAATTACAACTTTTTTCGGAAGCTATCAAATGGGGCCTAAAGTGTGCCCGAATAGGCCCTTCCTAGGAAAACTCAAAAATTAATGTGTCTCGTTTTTCGCCGAAAGTCTTACAAATGGGCTAACTAGCGTGCCTGAAGTGCAATGAGCGGAAAAAAAGTGACAAAAAAAATTACAACTTTTTTCGGAAGCTATCAAATGGGGCCTAAAGTGTGCCCGAATAGGCCCTTCCTAGGAAAACTCAAAAATTAATGTGTCTCGTTTTTCGCCGAAAGTCTTACAAATGGGCTAACTAGCGTGCCTGAAGTGCAATGAGCGGAAAAAAAGTGACAAAAAAATTACAACTTTTTTCGGAAGCTATCAATTGGGCCTAAAGTGTGCCCGAATAGGCCCTTCCTAGGAAAACTCAAAAATTAATGTGTCTCGTTTTTCGCCGAAAGTCTTACAAATGGGCTAACTAGCGTGCCTGAAGTGCAATGAGCGGAAAAAAAGTGACAAAAAAAATTACAACTTTTTTCGGAAGCTATCAAATGGGGCCTAAAGTGTGCCCGAAAACGGAGTTACCAAAAATATCAATAATCCACAAACCAAATCACAAATTAAAGATTGCACAAACCAAATCACAAATTTAAACATTATAAAAGTTCAATTTATACAACTGAAACATTAACCCTAACACTCTTCCTCATCATCGTCCTCCTCGACCATACTGCCAGGTTCGATACCTAACACTTTATAATGGTTTCTCTTGTCATGATCAGTCATCTTATTACACAACGCACACTTTCGTAATTTTTTTTGACCCGTTGCTTCTTCAATCGGATTCTTCATGCGTATTGCTCGTTTTCGCCCTTTTGTTTGAGAAATAATTGGATCAAAAATGTCGTCCTCCTCACCTTGTAGGTCAGTGCCGTCAATGACTGGCTGTTTGGCTCGATTGAATCTACCGCCTGGAGTTGCGTGGTAGTCGGAGTGTCCACAGTTTCTGGTAATGCCATCCTAAACTGTGCATGCTTAGCCTTATCCCGTGCGGCTGCTTCAACTTGATACCTGTACCCATCAAATGTCGACGCTGCATCCATTGATAAACCGTGCATGATGTTACAAAGGTGATTATATCGCAGCGTCTCAGATTGCTCGAAATCAACTGAAACATTGGGCACGTAAGGAATGTGACCGTGGACTCTGTTGGCTTCCTTCGTCCACCGTTCCAAGATATACGGTGGAGGGATTTCACTAGCATTCTTGGCGCTCAAAACCCTCAACGCGTGTCGACAAAGTATACCTTTATGCTCAAACAGTTGACAGTTGCAATTAACCAACCCGGTGTCCTTACAAACTGCTACGGTAAAATGTCGTCTGGTCCTCGGAGCCGACGAAGAGCACGGATTGGCGAAGTTCGTCACATTTGTCAAAGCATAAACCTTGATATCTCTGGTGGAATACTCGTGCAACTTTGTCATGCCATATTGATTCGACTTTAGTAGTTCCTCTTGAAACTGTCGAAACATTTCCTTGGTATAGACTTGAGCCGCATGAGCCTCTAAAGGTGAATAAAGTAGTATAGCTCTTTCTTTGCAAACTGTAGCCGCGTCGGCTTCTCTCTCACGGTACAATTGCCTGTCAACGGCTTTCTGCATCTCTAGTACGAACTCCGCTATACTTGAAGACTGGCCTACGTACCCATCAAAGAATGAATTCATAGCTTCGCTTCTCGAGGTCGTAGTCATTCCGGCTGCAAAAAACTTCTTGGTGTAGGCACCGACCCACTGTGTCTTGATCTCATACAACGATTGTAACCATTCGTGATTGTGCAAATAGTAAGTATCCATTAACGTGGCCCACCTCTCCTCGAACACGTCTACCGTCAACGATTTCTTCACACATGTATTAAAGTCAGTCTTGAATGACGGATGGTTTGCATATACATGGTGAAGCCGTTCGGGATATTTGTTGCTTATGTGCCATGTGCACAGGCCATGGTGAGTATCTGGAAGGACCTTAGCGATTGCATTTTTCATTGCCAGATCTTGGTCGGTGATGATGGTCTTTGGAGGAATATGATACATTGCTTGAAGCCACGTTTCAAATAACCACGTAAATGACTCCTCCGTCTCATCCCTAAGCAGGGCAAAGCCAAACGAGATTGACTGATAGTGGTGGTTCACCCCGGTGAACGGAGCAAAAGGCATAGAGTACTTATTGGTGCGGTATGTGGTGTCAAACGTCACAACATCCCCAAAATTTTGGTAAGCAGCTCTAGAACGGGGGTCCGCCCAAAATATAGTACTAATGCGGTTCTCATCATCCAGTTGGAGACTGTAAAAAAATCCAGAATTCTCACTCTGAAGGGACCTGAAGAGATCAAGTGTAGTTTGAGAATCACTCTTACCGAAAGACTCTCTCCTCTGAGCACGAAGTTCATTTCGAAGGTCTACTTCGTTGAAACTCAACTTGTCAATCCCCCCAGCCTGGCTTGAGAAAACCCCCATCATCTTAGAAGGTGGAATTTTAGCCTCGGCCATTGTAAAAATTAGTTGTCTGTGTGCCGCGCTTATTTCTCGGTGTTGATGAATTTGACCAATCTTACTGGGGGTCATCAACTGATGATTATGGCTCAACTCCACTCCTGTGACAACCCAATGGTTTTCATTTTTTCGGTGTACTGCATACACATGGGCCTTGCAGCCGGTACCCGGAAATGTGTCCCGTTTTCTTTGTCTTGTTGTCCCTTCGTCACTGATCCGAACGACCGGAGTTACATGCGGTGCTCCTCTATGACACTCAAATAGTCTTGCACAAATTTGATCTGTATTCGCCCGTTTTCTAGTCGTCTTAGTTCTAATACCGAAACCTATCGTTTTCGAATATGCTCTATAGTATGCTTCAACTTCGTCCAGTGCTTGAAAAACTTGACCAACGTAAGGTGGATCAGAACCTTCACAAAAATTATTTCCTCCAGTTGCATCCATATTTATACTGTAATCTAAAAAATAAAAATTATATCATTCTCAACAAGTCATAGATTTAAATAAAAGAAGAATAAAATTTATTTAA
This sequence comes from Escallonia herrerae, assembly GCA_033070095.1. Lineage (NCBI taxonomy): Eukaryota > Viridiplantae > Streptophyta > Magnoliopsida > Escalloniales > Escalloniaceae > Escallonia > Escallonia herrerae. Next base: position 28,842 of record JAVXUP010004504.1, read on the forward strand.
ACCACCGTCTTTCGGGAAATTTGGTATAATGTAAAATTAGCAAAATAGCCCCCGATGAGCGGCAAATTACCGAAATGCCTCCGGGGGTTCATTATCACCCTAACGCCCCAAATCAGCTTCAAAACAACCTTTCAGGTGCTTTGCTTACATTTCTGGACTAAGAAATCCTTTGAAAAACTTAACGCTGCAAATTTACGAAAATACCCCTATCGGGGATGCGAATTACCAAAATGCCCCCTGACAAAAAAAATCTGAAAAGTGCTTTGAAATGGGATTTTAAGCTTCCTGAATTCACTCTTTAAAATAACTTTTCAGGTGTCTCACACCCTTTCCTGAACTAAAAGTTATTTTAAGCACAAATTTGTGTAATGTAAAATTAGCAAAATAGCCCCCGGGGGTTCATTGTCACCCTAACGCCCATCAAACCAGCTTCAAAACAACCTTTCAGGTGTTTTACTTACATTTCTGGACCGAAAAACTTTTTTTCGGGAAAATTACCAAAACACCCCTCGCGGGGGGGCAAATTACCAAAATGCCCCCTGGCTTCAGAAAATATCAAAATTGCTTTAAAACGCTATTTTAAGCTTCCTGAGTTCATTCTTGATCTAAAAAGTATTTTACGGATTTTTCGCCTAAAAATCCCGAACCGGTGTCCGGATCGAGCGCTTAAAAGCCCGTTCGGCCAAAAAATTAGCTAACGGCTTCGGAATGGCCCGAATTCCTGGGGAATGGAACTTCCCAACACCCTAGGGTTCTCATAAAAGTTTCGCACGAAATCGCGCTGTCTTGATATTTTAAATTACACTGCAAAGTTACAAGGTTGCGCGTATCAGTTAACCCCTTTCTAGTCTTTGCAAAAATCTGAAATTTTTACCTGATACAGATCTTTTGAAAATAACTAGGGTCTCTGTTTTGTATTTTGGCAAAATCTAGCTCTAGCTATTTTTTATAAATTCGTGAAAAAACTGTCTAATTAAGTTTTCACCTTTAGCGACAATTACGCCCCGCAATCAGCTGCAAAACAACATTTCAGGCGTTTTACTTACACTTCTGGACTTAAAAGTCCGTTGGAAAACTTTTTCGGGAAAATTACCAAAATACCCCTCTCGGGGTGGCAAATTACCAAAATACCCCCTGGCTTCAGAAAATATCAAAAGTGCTTTAAAATGCTATTTTAAGCTTCCTGAGTTCATTCTTGATCTAAAAAGTATTTTACGGATTTTTCGCCTAAAAATCTCGAACCGGTGTCCGGATCGAGCGCTTAAAAGCCCGTTCGGCCAAAAAATTAGCTAACGGCTTCGGAATGGCCCGAATTCCTGGGGAATGGAACTTCCCAACACCCTAGGGTTCTCATAAAAGTTTCGCGCGAAATCGCGCTGGCTTGATATTTTAAATTACACTGCAAAGTTACAAGGTTGCGTGTATCAGTTAACCCCTTTCCAGTCTTTGGAAAAATCTGAAATTTTTACCTGATACAGATCTTTTGAAAATAACTAGGGTCTCTGTTTCGTACTTTGGCAAAATCTAGCTCTAGCTATTTTTTATAAATTCGTGAAAAATTCTATTTCTGACGCCCTAAAAAATCGCTATTTTGGAATTTTTCGAATGTAATACCCCGATTTGTCAAAACGTAATTTTGACGCCCTAAACACGAATTTTAGACTATTGTAAGAACAATTTAAGCGTAACACAATTTAAACAATCAATTGGTATGAACAAATTGAAAAATACTTACTTGTTTTAACTTGATATATTTCAAGAAAAATCCACCGATCTTCTAGCGGTTATCCACCGATCTTCTAGCGTAAATTTTTTTTGTTTGTATGTAGGTGAGATAGGGAGAATGAGGAGGGTGGAAGAAATGATTCGGGGAGGAGGGATTTTATAGAGAGAAAAGTGAGAGAGGAAGAGAAGAACCGTGAGTGAACAGCAGGGAGGGGGAGGGGGGAATGACACGTGGGGGTGGGGGTAGGGTGGTAATGACACGTGGGGGAAGAGGGGGTTCACGGGTGGGGGAAAAGGACATAGGGTGGGGGCCACGGGGTGGGGGGCAAGGGGGGTGACGCGTGGGGGGGGGCAAGGGGGTGGGGTCACGGAAGGCAATAATGCCAACCGCATGTAGGAGCGCGGTTGGGCATTATTGCCACCATTTTCTCACGAGTTTTTCATTTTCTCGTGATATTTTCATGAATTTCTCATATTATTTTCGTCCTT